>SJYX01007284.1:409686-600655 GCA_006410675.1 Oreotragus oreotragus | reverse complement strand
AAGAATTGATGCTTTTGAACTGTGGTGTTGGAGAAGACTCTTGAGAGTCCCTTGGACTGCAAGGAGATCCAACCAGTCCATTCTGAAGGAGATCAACCCTGGGATTTCTTTGGAGGGAATGATGCGAAAGCTGAAACTCCAGTACTTTGGCCACCTCATGCGAAGAGTTGACTCATTGGAAAAGACTCTGATGCTGGGAGGGATTGGGGGCAGGAGGAGAAGGGGATGACCGAGGATGAGATGGCTGGATGGCATCACGGACTCGATGGACGTTGAGTCTGAGTGAACCCCGGGAGATGGTGATGGACAGGGAGGCCTGGCGTGCTGCGATTCATGGGGTCGCAAAGAGTCGGATACGACTGAGCGACTGAACTGAACTGGACAATATCCCCACCATACACATGCAAGGTGATCGTAAGTGTATCTTCTAAAAAGATTTCCATAAAGGAAGACACATATAAACCAGCTCTAGGCAGTGAAAGTAAAAGTGTTAGTCGCTCAGTTGCAACACCAGCCTGCAGGTGTTGCACTGCAGCCTGCCAGGCTCCTTTGTCCATGGAATTCTCCAGGCACGAATACTGGAGTGGGTAGCCATTCCCTGTTCCAGGGGATCTTCCTGACCGAGGGATCGAACCCAGGTCTCCTGCATTGCAGGTAGATTCTTTACCATCTCAGCCACCAGGGAAGCCCCAATAAAACATACCTGCAAAGCACAATAAGTTGATACACAACAGCAAAAAAAAGTTTTGACTGAAGTTAACACACTTATGTACACCCCTGTGTAAATACCTCACTTTTTAGTTTTAATTCTGAATTAGGGCTTCCCTGGTAGCTCAGCTTGTAAAGAATCCGCCCGAAATGCAGGAGACCTGGGTTCGATACCTGGGTTGGGAAGATCCTCTGGAGGAGGCCATGGCAACCCACTCCAGTATTCTTGCCTGGAGAATCCCCATGGACAGAGGAGTCTGGCGGGTTGCAAAGAGACAGACATGACTGAGCGACTAAGCACAGCACAGCACAGATAAGAATTAGTAAATCCCCATTAACAGAGGAGCCTGGTGGGTTACAGTCTATGGGGTTGCAAAGAGTCAGACATGACTGAGAGACTAAGCATGTGAAATAAGGCGTTAACATACAAAATATACAAATAACTCATACACCTACCTCACCATCCAGAAAAACACACCTATTTAAAAAATGGGCAGAGGTCCTGAACAGATATTTTTCCAAAGAAGACATCCAGATGGATGTCAAGCACAAGAAAAGATGTTCAACATCACTAATCATCATGGAAATGCAATTTAAAACCACAATGACTTATCACCTCACATTTGTCAGAATGACTATTACCCAAAAGACAACAAATACCCAGTGCTGGAGAGGATGTGGAGAAAAGGGAATCCTTGTGCACTGTAGGTGGAAATTTAAATTGGTACAGCCACTATGGAGAACAGTATGGAGATTCCTTAAAAAATTAAAAATAGGACTACCACACAACCCAGCAAGTTCACTTTTGGGAATTTTTCTGAGGAAAACAAAAGCACTAATTTGAAAAGACATATATGCACCACTGTGTTCACTACCTCAGTAGTAATAGCCAAGGTATGAAAGCAATCTAAGCATCCATCAATAGATGAATGGATAAAGATGTATATGCGCAGAATGGAATATTATTCAGTCATAAAAAAGAATGAAATCTTGCCATTTCTCATGACATGAATAGTTACAGAGGGTATTATGCTAAGTGAAATAAGTCAGATAGAGAAAGGTAAACATTGTATGATTTCACTTATAAGTGGAACCTAAAGAAACAAACCAAAAAAAGAACAAATATAACAAAGCAGAAGTAGACATATATACAGAGAACAAACTGGTGGTTGCCAAAGGGGAGGTAGGTTACAGGACGAATGAAATAGGTGTGGGAGACTAAGAGGTATAAACTTCCAGTTATAAAATAAGTCACAAGGATCTAATGTACAGCATAGAGAATATAGTCAGTAATATTATAATAACTTTATATGGTGATAGACAGTAACTGGACTTATTATGACCACTTCGTATAAAAATACTGAACCACTACAATATATACCTGAAACTAATATAATATTAAGCAAAAAAAAAAAAAAAAGAATAACTATTAGAACATACTGGGAAGCCACCAAAAGCAAGTAAAAAGCTTGAGCTTACTTTGGAAAGATACTGGCAATAAAGAGTAAAAATTCTGAGTTTGTGGCTTTTTGCCTAAGGGTGCTCCCAATACCCCTTCTACTCCAGTAACAGAAATATCAGTCTTACTGACTACAGGACAGAGTCAGGGTTGATGGAATGGCTGGAAATTTAGAGGAGTAATCCTTGAAGGAAGAGACCTTCACAAAGGCTAAAATGCACAATCTGAGTACACAATGTTAAGTATCCCAGGCCAACAAGTAAGCATTTACAATGGAGAGCCTGAGGAGCTAGCCAAACAGTAAGTACACATGAGAGAGGAGTTATAAAAGAAAAAAATTAAGGGAGCTTTAGGATGTGATTCCTTCCTTCACTGAGGTATTTAGTTAAATTATATCATTTAACAAGACTGCCTCCTTAGTGGTAGAATTATTGGCTACATTATCAATGTTACTGCAATCACAGAATCTACTGCAAAAAGTGGAAGTATCAATAAGGTGTTCTATTGGACCAAATCTCAAGCTTTTCAAAAGAAAAAAATCACCCTAATCTTTCAAGACCATCAGACACACAGCAGCACTTTTGGAGCACTAGGTAAGGTTCCTAAATACAGCATCTCAATTAAATATCACCAGAAAAAAATTTTATCAAGCTATCTAAAAATAACTGTAATAATTTCAACTGGTAACATTTCTTTAGATGAGAGTGCAGCTTCTAAGGTATAGGCTGACACTGATTTAAACAAAGAAGGAAGGCATTTTAGTAAAAGCAAGTGAGATCTTTGATTGACAGTTCTTAGAAGAAGGTTAAAAATTCAAAAGGAGCGACTGCATGTGGCTCAGAACCTAAAAGCCTTTTTCTCCTCCCAACAGAACAGTCTCAAGTAATAACTAGTTGCCATGGAGACAAGAAACTAGAGAGATCAGAGAACTCAATTTGCAGTTAAATAGGCTGGAAACAAACGTTACTACTTGGTGAAGGGAAACGATTAAAAATATACATGACTGCCAGAGGGAATCTTTTTCACGTAGCATTTCCCAACCTCATTAATGAACAAGAAGTCTAAAAAACCAAATGAAAACCCAAAGTGTCTTGGATTGAACCCTTTAAATAAACGTAATTCAGGATTTCAAACATTATCACAAATCCTTCCTATTCTGTATGACTTTGATTCTTTTCAATGGTACTTGTTAGTAAATACTGGAATGAGGCTAAAATTGTGTTCAAGGACAAACTACTGTAACTGAGGGGACTGGAAATTCAATAGGGGAAAAAGCACGACAAATGGAATAAGAAACAGATTCAAGTGGTAAAAATCAGGATTTTGAAAAATCTTTTCACAACCATTGAATACCTTTGTGAGTGCTGTAAAGGGCTGCAAACGTCACCGTGAAGAAAGTCGTGGAGTATTTCCCAGCATTAATTAAATGAGGAAAGGCCCTTTTTGTGTCTCGGTATCGGCGCAGGCACTGGATAAATCGAAGCCAAGCAGGAATGCACTGAACAACAGCCCGCACACCATATGAGTATTTGTGGCAAATTTCTGGTTCTGTGAAGATTTCAAAGAAGAAGAGATTATAATTAAAAAAAAAAAAAAAAAAAAAACTTGTTCCCATCATTTAGTCATATATTGTAACCATTAGGAAGTCTTTAAGAGCAAGGAACCTGCTTTTCAGAATCATTTTTTTCTTTGCAACTATTATATTAAACTTTTTAGTGACAGTAAGCTGAGGAGGGAAGGTGAAATACACAGTGGGAACTTATAAAAATCTGCCCACTCAGATGTACACTTTTGTAACCTGTGCCTTTGTGTATGCGCTCAGTCGTGTCCGACTCTTGTGACCACAGACTGTAGCCTGGCCAGTTCCTCTGTCCATGGGACTGTCCAGTCGAGAATACTGGAGTGGGTCACCATTTCCTTCTCCAGGGGATCTTCCCAGCCCAGGGACTGAACCCAGGTCTCCTGCATTGGCAGGCGGATTCTCTACTGTTGGAGCCACCTGGGAAGGCCCTTTTGTAATCAGCTTTGTATAGTTTTACTACAGTCCTTCTCTGGAGGAGTGTAGTAAAACTATAAGATAATTAGAAGTTGAGTACACTAATGAAAGAGGAAAAAAATTAGTGAGCTCTGTAACCTAAAACATCTGGAAAACCTACAAACATCACTGTTGATGACAGTCAGTTTTATGAACTCCAAACTCCTACAACACACCCATTATAGGTTGTTTACATTCTTATTCTTGAAAACAAACAAAACAAACAACAGCAACAATAACAAAAAAACAAAAGGCAGAGTTTACATTTTTAAAATGAGAAGAACAGAGTTGGTAAATCAATTTTCTTCAAATTCTGGAAATGTATCATAGTGGCTCAACACACAACAGAGTTATGATTTGCTGGAAGTTAATGAAAATCTGTGTTGGCACTGGTATCATTGACTTTTGTTAGTCAGATGTTACATGATCTGTCTAAATTTGGTCTTCATCATTAAGGCAAAATTCCCTAATATCTAGAATACCTGGCTACAGTAAGAGTGACAAAAAGAGCCAAAAGAAAAACAAGGTCTCCAATAAGAACTAAAAAACAATCTCTAATGACCTGCTCAAAGCACTTGATCTAATTTCTAAATAATCAGTATTTTTGATCATCGTAAAGCAATAGTGTGATGGCCAATTGTTGACAATAGAGCATCTGTTATATAATTGCCGATGTACTAGAAGTTTTTTAGTTTTAGAATTCTTTAAATGTAAGTTGTAAATCTCCTGGCAAATGAGTGGCTAAAATTATAATATATAATTTAAGAGCCAAATTATATTAGATAAAGATATTGCTAAAACAGTGCCAAGTACATTTAATTAAGTTTGTAATATTATTGGATGAGCTTAAATTTCTCATTCCCAATATTTCTTGGTTTACACTGGCAGTTCAGTAGTGTGGATGCACATTCATACCCTACCTTGTGAATCTTTTGGCAACAGGCCCTCACTGTCCTCCCATTTGAGCTCAAAGCTGTAGAAGCAGATCATATATTCCAGGTCCATCAGTATCACTGACAGGCTGTTCAGCTGATCGGCCAGCCAGAAATCAGCAAAGCCTACCTTATGGAAGGGGGCTGTAAATACTCGAAACTAGGAGAAAGAAAAAAATCAGAAAACACAGAAACAAGAAAATTCATATTAAATTTATCTACTTTGTGTCTGACTCTTAGCATGATTTAATTGACAAAATGGAATCCAATGAACCAATCACAAACACAGGGACCTGGCAACAACAGTTAAGTTCAAAATTAGTAATCAAAAGAATGAGTTGAATAGATCACTAAGAAAGAAATTAAAAGGGTAGGGCGGGGGGAAGGCAGGAAAAGCAAGAGTCAAAAAACAGAAAGCAGAGAGATGGGAAGAGCTGAAGTTGAAAGCAGAGAGAATGGCAGAAATGCACTGAGAGGACATTGACCATTAAGGTCTAAGATAAATTTGCTGCAGACCCATGTGCTTTGATTATTTCTGGAATATTCTCCCATCTTAGCTAACTGAATACAAAGCTCTTCTTTGCCTGCAAAAGGTAGGAAGGGAAGGACAGTACTTTGGCTGAAGTATGTCTCATTCCCTAACCAATGTCACTTTCATTTCGCTAGTGCCATGGCAATGATCATATCTGTCTTGAAATCATGTCACAAAAATCAGCCCACACCCCACTATTATGAAAACAATGATAAATAAATCCAGGTTATATGTCTTGAACACTCATCCATGCTGCATATTTTTCTCATGATGCATTTCTTATAATCCATTAACTATAACAAATTCTATGTGCTAGGTGTTATCCATATCCCCATTTTACAGAAGATAATGCCTTCTAACCCTATTTTGCGGAAACCTGTTTACCATTGCAAAGGAAAATCCTGGCATCGCAGAGGGAGGAGTTAGATACTTATCACCAGAAAGAGGCTCAAACTGTACCAGCTTGCCTTGAAAGGCCTTGAGTGAAGATGGGATGAAGGCAGCTTTCCTTCTTACCCTGTTAGACCCTTTCTATCTCACACAGGTGAAAATGAACTCCTAAAACAAGGAATTCTAAGCAACTGTTTTGAGAAAATGAGTCTACAGCTCCCCTGCCATCGAAGTATTTACTAGACATATCCAGTCTGGGAGACTATGGCCCTCTTCTCTCAGACTTGGCTGGTTCTTTCTATCCTTTCTCTAAATAATTTCTTTGATTATTTCAGGGAAACAATAAATGGTTTTGTTACAAATCAATCCTGGGCGACAGCTATCCTGGAGCTTTAAAAATTAGAGCAGGGGTCTGCAGGACACAATATAGGCTTTAAAACATAACTTTCTGGAGCTGACATATTTTGAGTCCATGGTTCAATCTTTTGATCAGTTGCTTACTCTTTCAGTAAGCCAGAAAAGATATCATCTACAACGATAAGCTCCAGATACAGCAAAGTTTTTTTTGTGTTTTGCAGGGTAGGGTCAGATAGGAGGTGTTAGGAATTGAGATGTTAATCATTTATGCACAAAGAGGTTCTGGCACCAGTTTGTATCATATTTTAAGAAACTCTAGGTATAGAATGGATTTAAAGGATTCCAAGAGAGAGAAACAAGAGAACAAGTTATGACAACACCAAAGGATCAGGAAGTCTAACTCAGTCTCTAGTCATGGATTTTTGTGAAACTTCGTGGACTTTTGTGAAACTGGTTGCTGCTGCTGCTGCATCACTTCAGTCGTGTCCGACTCTGTGTGACCCCATAGATGGCAGCCCACCACGCTCCCCCGTCCCTGGGATTCTGGTCCGTTCTTATGACCTCACCCAACGGTAAAGGAAGAGGTTACGTACTTTCTCTTTTCACTTTCACTTCAGCGAGTCAGACAGGCTGACAATCGCTGGGGTACCTGACGTCGGGTGGTCCGATGAGGCAGGTAACCTAAAAGGTCCGTTCTCATGACCCCACCCCACGGTAACGGATTCGTGTCACCGTCAATGTCGGGATTGCGTGAGGAAAAGGATAAACCTTGATCAGACGACAAGGTACAGGTCAAGATTGACAACGAAGGACTGGACGTATGTCTAAAGAGTTCTCCGTCCAGTCCACCAGACCATAAGGGTAGAGAGAGTTTTAAAAGGTGTCAAAGAACACTAGGTGTGTCAGTTCCGAAACCGTATCAGTTATTTCGTCTTTATCTACAAAAAGACCTTGAGAACGAAAAAGGTACTAGGTCACCTACAACCGTTAAACTAGAGGCCAAGGAGACGGAAAAGATTTTGGTCGAACTTGTAGTCCTTTAAGTGCCAAGTGTATAACTTCGGACCGAACCTCTTAAAACTCGTAATGAAATGATCGTACACTCTACTCAAGTTAACACACTATCAAACTCGTAAGAGACCGTAACGGAAAGAAACCCTAACACTTTGACCATCGGATCTCGTTTAAAGAGTAAAGAGTGACTGTACTCTGTCTGATGGCAATGACAGTGTTGGACGGTTTGGATCGGAATATTGGACCGAAATCTCTTTTGGAGACATTCTCGTCTTCTCATCCTCTCACATAATTTATTCTTTGTTTCTTTATCTCCCTACCTGATTTTTTCCTTTCCTTATTGTATTTTGTCTTTGACTCTCCTTCCCTTTTAAATGTCTTTCCTCTTCTACTTTTTTATTTCCTCCCTCACCAATTACTCTGTATAAGAGAACTTAGTTGTAGTCATTCAAGCATTTAACAAAGATTCATTAAGTATTTATTATGAATTATTTATTTTATTTATTATTTATTTATTCATTAAGTATTTATTATGTCAGGCATTGTGAAGGTACTGAATAAATAAAACATGGCCTGTACCACCCATAATCCCTTTGGGCAAATAAACACCAAAAGAAATACTGACAGCATCATGTAGTAACTGCTATTACAGACAGGCAAACGAAATACCCCAGAAATATTTAAAAAGAAGTGAGCAAGTAGTTTGGTCAGAGGTGTAGTGAGCAGAGATGAAGATAAAAATAAACAGAACATACTTAATTCCCTGCTAAGTCAGGCCTTAAACACGGTCAAATTCATCTTAGATTTACCCGAATTCCCCCTTTGAAGTGAGAATTCTCCTTCCTTTCTTATTTTGGCTAAGGTCTTTCAACTTCTACTTTCCTTTGATTTTAATTAAAGTAACTGAGAAACTGTATTAAGAAAGCTAGAAAAAATCTGGATATCTGATGTTTACCCACATACACAAAAAGGCCACTAATAAGTTACTACAAAGAATCTATGTTAATATCATCTTCAAATTAATGTAGACAAACAGTTAAGGAGATAAAGTCTTAATTTCTACTTACTGATAATCACATTCTTTCCAATCTGATTTTAAGATTCCATTAGTTGATCCAACAATCAAAGTTAAACATCTTACATAAAATGACTACCAGGTCTGTTAAATGGTAGTGTTTAAAAACACACGTTATAGAGCCAGAATGCCTGAGCTTACATCCCATCTCCATTACATCCTGGCTGCATGACTTTATTTAAGTTCTTTGAACTTTAGGTTTCCTCATTATAAAATGTGGATTAGTAGTAGTTTCAATCTCATGGTTTATTAAAAAGAATAAAATAATTGATGAGGAGGGCATGGCAACCCACTCCAGTATTCCTGCCCGGAGAAACCCATGGACAGAGGAACCTGACAGGCTATATAGTCCATGGGGTTGCAAAGAGTCAGACACAACTGAGCGACTAACGCACACAAAATAATTGATACACATAAAAATTCCAAGACAATGCATTATTAAATGAGAATATTTCTATATTTATACCAGAGATATGTGTAAAAATTTTATTATACAACTACAGAAAGTATTAGAAAAGCCAATTCCAAAATAATATAGGAAAATACTCTAATTTAAAAACTTTATGCAGCCTTCTGTAAGCTGATATTTTTGTTTGGAAAATCTGAGGCATTTTTTTATGTTTCCTAATTGGATTACAATGAGGGCAAATACAGATCTGGATAGAGGATAAATGAACTGATGAATGCAAAGAAACTGTATTAGTTTGAGATATAATACTAGTATCAAAACAAATCAATTTTTTAAAATCTTTTTTCTAGCGTCTATTGGGGAGAGGAATAACATACCAATTCAAATTAATATATGAATATAAATGGTGCCCAGTGCCTACCACTATGGCCAGGTGACATGTTCTTTTTCCACAAAAAATTAAAGAAAAAGAAAGGGAAATGTAGTTTACTTTAAGATGAAGCTTTCAAAACAGCTGTATCAGGGAAATTTAACTACAGTAGAAACATTCTTGTTAATTCACTAGAAATAAATCTAAGGGCAAATTTTCTCAGTGAGATTTGAATTAAAAATAAGTCAATAGGTCAATTAATATTAAAATAATCTATAAATAATATTTTTTACTATTTACAATTATTACAAATACAACAAACCACAATGCTTCTTTCTGTATGTCACTGCTTCTGACAGTATACTTTACTATTCTCTTAGTTCTTCTAATATTACTGCCAACTTATTCCATCAATAAGTTCTCATTTATTAACACACAACAGATGCACAGATAAATATCTACTCAATGGGGAATCATTCTGCTAATAAGAATAACTGGTCATGCATGAATCATAGCAGCTTCCTATTGAAACAAAGAAGGATGCACTGGGGAAATGCTCACTTAGCACATAATGTACACAACTGTACTATTCTGTTATTGTAATGATGCAATCATATTAACACCTGAATTTTCTAAGTTTTCCAAATCTCATCTGAGATAACTTTATAGAGTTTCATAATAATTTAGGGAGGAAAAATAGGTGTTTATAATTTTGAAGTTATTTCCTTATAACCAGAAGAATATTACCTTTTTATGAAAATAAAACAAAATCCAGAAATAAAATGACAACCTCAAAATAAGAAAGGTAATGTAATTTTGTTTTAGTAACTGGAAATGATTTATTTTTAGTACAAATTTCAAAAGAGAAAAAAAATGGCACAAATTTTTGTCTTTAAAAAAATTCTCTAAAAAGTATGTTTTTCTAGATGATGACAAAACACATTAAAGGTGGTGATGGTATGACTTATTACACACCTCAACAGCTAAGTTCCACACTCAGAATACAAACTTAAAATTAGGCCCAGTGGTGCTATACTTAAAGGGAATGATTTGCTATTTAGTTATTTATATTCAATAAAGTTTGTAGAAAAGAGGAGATTCTTAATTTGTGATATACAAATAAATACAAATAAATGAACAATCAACTGGGGAGAAGAGAAATCAAGATCTGGGCCATTTTCTTTTCCATATTGCTATAAATACTTACTTATATTGGAACATAGGTTGCTTTTAATTTGTTTAGTGCTTACTATGTTTTTTTAAGAGAAAGGTCATATTTTATATCTTTAGATTTAAAAAATTTAGTTAATGCTATATGCAAAGAGTATATTGCTAAGCACAACAACAAAAATTCTGCTAACTCTAAGGGGCATACAAAAGGAAAAAGAAATAAAAATTATAGTTTTCAAGGCAGTATTACAAGGTTAAAAAAAAAAGGGAGACAGTAATTATGGGAACTTTGAAAGTTTGCGGACACTGGTCAATTACTAATTTTCACTCTACTATTAGCTATATTTTATAATCTATGAAATAATTATATTAAAACATTCTCAACTGATTTTCAAAACAGAGATGGTTAAATTTTAGAGTAAGCAGGAGTTCCTTTCCAGGGCAATCTTTACAATATCCCCAAATGTATAATATAGCTACCATTTTTGCAGGAAATTTCATATCCTAATGCTAAGACTGCTTGATTTTGAGATTAAGAAATAGGTAAAATGGAATTTAAAAAGTTAATTTCTCAAACTAAACTTGGAGATTTAACAAGATAATCCTACTGCTTTTAGAGACCCAATACTTAACAAAATAAAAATATTTGACTACTTATGGTAACTTAACAGGTATATAATAGTTTAAGCACCTTAAAAAAAGGAAACAGAGTTTTGTATGTTATCACAGTTGATTAAATAACCTGTATAGTAATTAATTATGAATTATTATCACTTCCCAAAATCACTAATATCTCGACACTACTCCATTATGGAGGAAAAAAAGAATGCATGAGTGCTTTCCTTGGGGCCACTGTACTGCACAACATCAAGTGTACCAGTTACACTGTGTTCTTTGCTCCCGGAGCTGGGCTACCACTCATTTAAACTACAATGTGAACATGTCTTCTAAAGTTGGGCAATACAGGAGTTTTGTTTTCATTCTGGAGAAAGCCAATGATCAATATATCACTCTACAAATGATATAAAATTTCTGGACTTACCAGCAGTTTAAGTAGCCAAAACCGGGATTTATAATAGAAAGTTTTGGTGGGGTTGATGAGAAAGAAAACCATAAATCCATAAAGGGCAAGTGGGTACACATATGTGGGGATGACACTAATTGGAGCAAAGAAACATGCCAGAAGGCTCAGGCACCACAATATCCCAAGGAATCCAGCAATCTGATAAAGGATGGGAAAGACAAAAACAAACAAAATTATTTTTATTTTTACCATTACATAGAAAATCTTTACTAAAACAAAGACAAGAAAAATGGTTTAATTATTATCAACAATCCCCTTCAAATAGAAAATAGAGTTTAGTATTATTATATCTGGTTTGATTACCTCAAAGAGATGCTGATGAGACAAATTGCTTCTTGGATTAAGTTCAAAGATGAGCACATGATTTACTCCAGCCTGTCTCCAACCATACGTGTTGATGCCCAGTAGAAAAAGGAATTCAATCAGAAGAAAGCCACCCCGATAGATTCTTATCAAGGGCCATATATTTCTACCTGTTTCAAGTTTAAATATAGCTGAAAGAATATCAATTAACTGGTTAGTCAGGAAATCTGCAACATGTCCTTTAACTGTCTTTTCTCTTCTCAATGATATAGCCCTGGCAGAGGAATTTTTAATATTCAAAATGTGATCCTAGGTTATTTCAAGAGCCTGATAAATTTGCTTCAAGGTTCTTCTCTTTATTTTACTCTGCAAAATTCTACCAGAATAATTTTCCAGAAAATTTGACTTTCAGCCTACTTGTCCATGATGAAATAGCTTAGAACCATCCGGTCAGCCAAGAATTTCTGGCATGACTAAACTTCTTTGGCTTTGGTTTGGCCATCATTGAGCTGGATATAGTAATATCTACCTCAGAGTTACTATGAAAATGATAAGAAACAGTATACAAGAAAGCAATGTGAAAGTTGAAATATCATATAAATGACAATAATATTTATAGAACGTTTATTTACTACATCCTAAGGATTGTATCTTTACATATAACAATTTATCTAATCTTCACAATGGCTCTGTGAGTTAAAAACTATTATCCCCATTTGACTGACAAGGAAACTACAGCACAGAGAAGTTAAATAATTTGCTCAGGGTTACCAAGCTAGTATACTGCAGTGCCAGGATTTTAACTCAGTTTTGCTCCAAAGCCCAAACTCTTAAATTACTACATTCAACTGTCCATATGCCCATACAAATGTTCAGTATCATTACTATCCTATAGCTCTCCAATAATTATAATGTTCAAACATGTGAGCCTCACGATTCAAGTTCCTCACAATCTGATCTCCAACTCACTTCTCCCAAACTTATCCCATAATGCCCCTAAATTATCACCTGATAAGTTTTATTTTGTTTGAACAAATTCACTTTTCATATCTACTTAAGTTGTTCCCTGTACTTGAAATGGCCTTGTTCCTTCTTTTGACCAATTCTATTTCTACATTATTTAAAAGTCAGATTCTCATCTGTTCATAAATTGACTGAATCAATATGTTTCACTTTGAGCCTATGTGCCGAAAATTTCAATTTGGCAACCAATTTCTCAATTTTCCAAATAACTATAAAATTTACTCTTAGTACTCACTTGAAATTTTATACTTGGAGTCAAATACTATACACCAGATTACAAGTCCTAAATTTACTAGGGCATATTTAATTTTTCTAACTCTCAGTTTCCTTGTTGGTCAATGGGGGAGAATATCTATTCTCATCAGTTTGTTAAGAAGATTAAATCTGGACAACATAAATGGCTAAAACAATGTTTGGCCCATTATGACTATTCAGTATGTATGTTTCTTTTTCCTTTTACGCAATGAAAATTCATGTTTTCATTAATTTGACAAATGTTTATGGGGTGCCCATTATGTATGACACAATTCTAAAACCTGGAGACTCAATAATAAGCAACAGACAAAATAACTGTCTTCAGGAAAGTTCTATTCTGCCGGGAGCCAACGTGAGGAACTTCGCCCTTGGCAAAGGTCATGAGGAAGGAGGCTTGGCATTACACAAAGGTGAGATCGAGCCTCAGGAGACCACCCCCTGTTCCCGAGCATCTACCGCCAAAACCAGAGTGCCTACTTTACTGTTTTATGCTCTCACCTATACCTCTGACTTTACGAGGGGCNGAGGTCTATCCCTGTCTCTTATACACATCTAGATGTGTATAAGAGACAGGTGTGTGTGTGTGTGTGTGTGTGTGCACGTGCATGTGCTACACACATGCTCAGTCAGGTCCAACTCTTTGGAGCCCCATGGACCGTAGCCCGACAGGCTCCTCTGTCCATGGAATTTTCCAGGCAAGAATATTTGAGTGGGTTGCCATTTCCTACTCCAGGGGATCTTCCTGACCCAAGAAATGAACCCTGATCTCTTGCTTCTCCTGCATTGGTAAGTGGATTCTTTATCACTAGCGCCACCTGGGAAGCCCCCAACAGACTGTGTTGATTATTAAATAGGTCACATGAACCAGCTGAACAACTGCAAACAAATACCAACCTGAGCAGCTCCCAAAGGGGGAACACGTAAACGCTTCATAGCTTTTTGTCTGTCACCATCTTCAAGTTCATTGGTCACTACAGCCTAAAAGACACATTGTTAAATATTTATTCAGATTATACTAAACTTGAGTAATGCATAAATAATTCTGAACCATTTCTATTAATATATATGGTATTCTGATATACTCTTGATGAATATATACTGAATAAAGCAAAATAAAAAATCATGATTAAGAATATATGTATTTAAAGCAACTAACAACAAAAGGAGAATAAAAATGAGGAACTACTTCATTTAAAATAAGACTTTAATGTTATCGAAAATATGTGGTATATAAGTGAGATGATTGTACCTCAGTTTCAGAGATGAGCTGGTTGATTTTCTTGCATGTATAAAATGGGGCTACTTCTACATGAGCCACTCGCCAATCTGCTCCACGAGATGTTTCCAGGATTTTGTCATGCTTTTTAAGGATTTTTCGGAACCCTGTAAAATTCAGATTCTACAGAAAGAAATAAGAAACACTACTATAATTTCCAAGAGAAATACCACTACAAGAGAAAATGAAAAACAATAAGCACTTTGCACTGACTGAGATGAATGAAGATTGAGCACCAAGGGAAATGGCAATGCTTTTATAATGCTTTATAAAAGCATTTACTATATTTATTATATATATATATAATTATATTTATTATGTATTTTTATAATGCTTTATAAAAGCATTTATTATAAAAAGATAAGACTCTTCTTTCTTATTTCATTTATTCATTTCAAGGTAGTATGCTATTAGTAATACAAAGAAACTCTAGATTATGAATCCTATTATTTTTATTTCATGTAAATTAATGGAAGTCCTAAATTCAGAACTGTGGTGTTGGAGAAGACTCTTGAGAGTCCCTTGGACTGCAAGGAGATCCAACCAGTCCATTCTGAAGGAGATCAGTCCTGGGTGTTCTTTGGAAGGAATGATGCTAAAACTGAAACTTTGGCCACCTCATGCGAAGAGTTGACTCACTGGAAAAGACTCTGATGCTGGGAGGGATTGGGGGCAGGAGGAGAAGGGGACGACAGAGGATGAGATGGCTGGATGGCATCACCAACTTGATGGAGTGAGTTTGAGTGAACTCCGGGAGTTGGTGATGGACAGGGAGGCCTGGAGTACTGTCAGTCATGGGGTCGCAAACAGTCAGACATGACTGAGAGACTGAACTGAACTGAACTGAACTGAAATTCAAAACGTCTTCATCTCCATTTTTCTATGACTCTTCAAAATAGCTAATATATATTATTTTGCTCCTTTGATCAAAAGAATATATTCAGAAAATATTCTGGATATATCATGAACTGAATACATTTATTAGTTCTTTGCTTTTTAAAGGACTGGTATAGCTATTCATCTCCCCCCTACTCTGCAAACATGTACGAACAAGCATGGAAAATGGACTATCATCTACGTCTCTTAACTTTTATTTTGTTGTCATACTTTCTGTTTGGGGATGGGTGTGCAAAGAGCCAGTGGAAAAGAAGTGATCATATTTATAGGGTTTTGTTGATAATGAGTAGGAACTTGTACCTTTCCTCCACTTCAACAACATTAAAATACTATACTTTTCTATATTCTCAAATTCTATTGTTCTTTGATCAACAGACAAAAAAGCACAAAATCGTGGATTTGCAAGTTTCTTTAAAACAGATCTCCCAAATTTCCTCATCATATATCCCCATCAGCTAAAAAAAAACAAACAAACAGAGCAGTCACTCTAAATTAGGTTTTGCATGCTTGCTGGTTTGCTAATACTTGTTTTTCATACTTTTGTAGATCATTTTAAACTCCCCTTGGTGAGGATATCCCATGATTTGAAGACTGGTTACAATAGATTTTCCTTTCTCCTCATTTGCAAAATAAATGTATTCTTACAATATAGATAGTCTCAAAGGATAAAAGATAGATAAGAACTTTTATAAACAATTATTTTTCCAGAAGCTTTTTTTAATAATGACCCAAAACAAAAACTTATGGCAAAATTAATAAAGGAAAATTTAGTAAGAGTATTTCCCCATAACAGTAAACATAATTAATAAAATATAAAATGTTAACAAAAGTAGAATTATGAAAGGGAAAGATGGAAATAAACACATGCATTAAGGACTTAACATTACTGCAGACATGACACTATAATTACATTTTATTTTAAAATTCCAATATTTATCCATGGTAATATTTTTATTATATAATCTTTAGTTTTTATATAGTGATGATCTTAACTAGATTAGAAGTACTAGTGACAAAAACAAAATGGAAATACAACAGCACATAAGGTCTCTTTAAAGATTTGGGAGATGCTTTTGCCTATTTACATATTTTTATTGAACAAATAATCTGTTTTTCAATATGTTCTTTACAGATTTAACTATATGAACAAATTTATAAAGAATTACAAATGAATAAATGCCATGCATTTTCTATAAGTCAGTATACATAGTAGCTAAACTTTTCAGACTGGGTTTTAAAAATTTATTTTGCAATTTTTTTTTTTAATAGTTATATTGCAGATAAAACTGAAAAGGCTCTTAGTGGCAAGTTGAAAAGTCAGTATCTTTTACATTATTTGTGTTAGTTGCAGGAAAGTTAACTGTCCAGTTGCTTTTGTGGAAATTTTGCTGTAGGTGGGGATATAAATGTTCTTACGCAGCTAGCAGTGACTGGGTAGATATATATTTATTTCTTACTTCTACTCACTACGTAGAGATGCTTCTAAAAATAGGTAGCAGACTATTACTCTTTGAGTCAAGGGTTACTCCTGAATACTGTATAAAAAGGTGTGGGAAAAATGATCTTCAAAAACCTAAGCCTTGTTAACATTATTTTATTATCTCTGGTATCTGATTTTAAGAATAAATGAAATTCCAATAAGCAATGAAAGAATAACATGCTAAGAATTTCCCTTTTGGGGCTGACACATTAGTATAGCTCAAGGTAATTCTGTTTATTATAATTTCTCAATCATTTAAAGGTTCTATCCTCCATGGTATGAACTGAAGTACCTGATAGTTCTGCAGCAGGATAAGACTGAGGTAGAACTCGCTGAAGGCCAGTTTAAGGTCTTTAATATTCCTATGTTGGACACGTTCTTCGTGGGACAGGTGGAAGACTGGCTTTTTGCGTTGTCGCAGTGTGGTAACACCAGTGCTTTCTTTCTGCGCATCTAGTGATGATTGAAGCTCATTCTGAAGGGTAGCAAACCTGCGCTGAGCCTCTGCGAGCTTTTCTATAAGGAATAAAACAGAACTGTCAGATCATAATTAATAAAAAAACTCATAAAAGTTCTCACTGACTTCTGAATTTAAAAATACTGCATTGTAATAGTTAGAAAGAGATAGGAAAAACATGTTTTAGTGTAATAGCCTCCTTTCATTCTAGCCCACTCTTTACCCTCTGCAAAACCTCAAGTGTATTCTTTCTTTATACAGATAAAGATTGATGATACAGATTTAAGAGCTGCTAAGAGTGAGACTACAAAATGGAACAAGCTGCTTTGTAATCTGGAAAACAGTTTCAGTTCAGTTCAGTCGCTCAGTTGTGTCCGACTCTTTGCGACCCCACGAATTGCAACACGCCAGGCCCCTTGTCCATCACCAACTCCTGGAGTTCACTCAAACTCACGTCCATCGAGTTGGTGATGCCATCCACCCATGTCATCCTCTGCCCCATCCATCCCTTCTCCTCCTGCTCCCAATCCCTCCCAGCATCAGAGTCTTTTCCAATGAGTCAACTCTTCACATGAGGTGGCCAAAGTATTGGAGTTTCAGCTTTAGCTTCAGTCCTTCCAATGAACACCCAGGACTGATCTCCTTTAGAATGGACTGGTTGGATCTCCTTGCAGTCTAAGGGAGTCAAAAAGTTAAAACATAGAGTTATCTTAAGATCCAGCAATGCCACTCCTAGTATATACTCAGGAAAACTGAAAATATACATGCACACAAAAACTTGTACATATACAAAAACTGGTATTCATAATAATCAAAAAGTGGAAACAACCCAAATGGCTTCTAACTGGTAAACAGTAAGAAAAATTTGGTATATAGATACAATGGAGTATTGTTCAGCCATAAAGGATGAATTATTGCCATTTGCAGCAACATGAATGAACTGAGAGATTATTATAGCAAGTGAAGTAAGTCAGACAGAAAGGCAGCCAAAACATAATCTAGGAATCAGCAAGTGGAAGTAGGAGTAGCTCCTTTCTCTATTACATGAAATATCAATAACCTCAGATACACAGATGATACCACCCTTACAGAAGAAAGCAAAAAAGAACTAAAGAGCCTCTTGATGAGCGACTGAACTGAACTGAATTTTTGCTCCCCAACCTGCAACTTGAGTTCTGCCTATTGGTTAGTTCTCAAAGGGAAATTCTTCTTTCACAGGAACGCAACAATGGTTCTAATTAATTGGAAGGTGAGACTTCCATCTGGCCATTTTGGGCTCATGATACCACCAAACCAGAAAGCAAAGGTGTTTACTGGTTAAAGTGTTTCTGACTACCAAGGGGAACAGGTAACACAGTAGTAGCAAGGAGGATTGTGTCTGCAACCCAGGAGACTCTCTGGAACACATTCTAGGACTTTAATGATTAATAATAAAAGTTACTGAAAACTAAAGCAATCCAAAAAAGACAATTACTGAGGATTCAGCCCCTTTAAAAATTAAAGTCTGGGTTATCCCACCCAGTAAAGAAGCCTCACCAGCTAAGATACTGGCTGAGGGCAAAGGAAATATGGAATGGGTAGGGGAAAAAGAAAATCATTGATATCAACTGCCACTTCTTGACCTTCTTGTTCTGTCTTCTACATGTCTTGAATAGTCCTCTCTATCTCTTTGTGTTGCATTCTGAGTAACTACTTCAGCTCTATCTTCCAGTTTATAAATTCTCTCTTAAAGTCTACCCAATTCATTCAGTTCAGTTCAGTTCAGTCACTCAGTCGTGTCCGACTCTGCGACCCCATGAATCGCAGCACGCCAGGCCTCCCTGTCCATCACCATCTCCCGGAGTTCACTCAGACTCACGTCCATCGAGTCCATGATGCCATCCAGCCATCTCATCCTCGGTCGTCCCCTTCTCCTCCTGCCCCCAATCCCTCCCAGCATCAGAGTCTTTTCCAATGAGTCAACTCTTCGCATGAGGTGGCCAAAGTACTGGAGTTTCAGCTTTAGCATCANGCCATCCAGCCATCTCATCCTCGGTCGTCCCCTTCTCCTCCTGCCCCCAATCCCTCCCAGCATCAGAGTCTTTTCCAATGAGTCAACTCTTCGCATGAGGTGGCCAAAGTACTGGAGTTTCAGCTTTAGCATCATTCCTTCAAAGGAATCCCAGGTTTGATCTCCTTCAGAATGGACTGGTTGGATCTCCTTGCAGTCCAAGGGACTCTCAAGAGTCTTCTCCAACACCACAGTTCAAAAGCATCAATTCATAGTGTAACCAATTTTATTATCATTTAAAAATTTCTAACTGATTAATTTTAAAAGTCAATTTTGATAGTTTCTACTCTGCTCATGGTTTTGATACACTCTTTTATGTCTATAGCCATATTAAGTATATGCTTTATTTTGCATCTGAAAATTTTAATATTCTATGTACATTTCACTGCTAAACTGTATTTCACCGTATGGATATACCACATTTTCTCTAAATATTCATCAGTTTGTGGACATCTGGATTGCTTCTAAGTCTTTTTAGGTCTTCCCTGGTGGCTCAGATGGTAAATCATCTGCCTACAATGCAGGAGACCCGGGTTCAATTCCTGGGTCGGGAAGATCTCCTGGAGAAGGAAATGGCAACCCACTCCAGTATTCTTGCCTGGAAAATCCCATGGACAGAGGAGCCTGGAAGGCTGAAGTCCATGGGTTGCAAAGAGTCAGACATGACTGAGTGACTTCACTTTAAGTCTTTTTACTACATAAATTATGCTGCTGTTAAGATTCACATACAAGTTTTGTGTGGACTATCATCTTCATCTTTGCAAACGTGGGCTCAATGAATGGATATGTAAGAAAAAAGTTCTCTCTACTAATTCAAGTTCCTACATAGACATAAGGAAAAATAAAAACTTCAAGGGTTATTTTGTTACTTTCTTTAAACTAGTGATTCTCTTTCTCAAGGACAAGACTATCTAGAAGAGTGTATGAGGGAGAATGCCTAGGTGGGAGTGTGGAAGGTAAAGCATCTGGAATTTGAAGAAAAATCAATATTACTACAGTTATGGGGTGAGAGCTCTAAACTTACCCAAAGGGGCACAGGTTTTAAAAGGATGAGAAACACTGCTTTTTTGACACCAAGTGTCCAAGTCTATTTTGTAATGATATCACCGTTTCTAGACTCAGACCTCCAAAAAGCTTCAAAGTGTGAAAGTCGCTCAGTCATGGCCAACTCTTTGCTACCCAATGGATTGTAAGCTTGCCAGGCTCCTCTGTCCATGGAATTCTACAGGCCAGAATTCCAGAGTGCGTAGCTGTTTCCTTCTCCAGGGGATCTTCCCAACGCAGGAATTGAACCCAGGTGCAATACAGGTGGATTCTTTACCATCTGAGCCACCAGGGAAGCCCAAGAACACTAGAGTAGGTAGCTTATCCCTTCTCCAGGAGATCTTCCCAACCCAGGAATTGAACCGGGGTCTCCTGCATTGTAGGCAGATTCTTTACCAGCTGAACTACCCCAGTGGAATAGCACAGAATCTAGAAAAAAGTATTATATATGCATATAAAATATATTTGGTTTATCAATAGTTTAAAAAACTAAAAATGAATATTCCTAAGCAATTTTATAAATACTGATGAAAACTGTCTATTTTGGCAATAAATTCCGATTTCTATTCATGCCAGTGAACCAAGTCACACTCTGAATAAGAACAGATTGCTATTATATCTGCTTATTCCATAACGTCTCATATAATAAAATATTTGATAAAAATTTCCAATAACCATTCAAGAACTTTCAAAGTGCCTGAATACCCTCAAAGAGCTAAAAAAAAAGGTTATCAAGATCTATTTTAGTTTTAATGAGATTTGTATACATATTTTTTACTTTTAGAAAAGTTGTTTTAGAAATACAAGGCATCTTCAAATAGCAAAGCTATTATGTTGTTATGCAATTAAAGAATAATTCTTGATTAAATAAAATAAATGTCTTAGAACACTTTTATTATTTGTCTTTCAATATTATCATCTTGCAGATTCAATTTAAGGATTTCACTGTTACCTGAGATACAAAGTAAGTTTATGAGAATGTTGACCCATTGCAGATGATTCAGGTAATCTTGTTACATTACATGCAATTTTTGCACTGCTTTTATGTGGAATTCTTATGACCTGAAATTCTTACAACCTCATATACTTAAGGCTAAAACCTCTACGTGTGAAAATAATATCCTATTCTTCCATTCTTTTCTCTCTAATCAATAGCACTAATTTTCTTACAACTCCAGCCTCAGCTGACTATCTGTTATCCTCCTTACCCCCAAATATGTTATGGACTTTAATGCATTATGCATCTGGATAGGTTTTTCCCTTTTCTTGGAACACTGTATTCCAATTCTTCTCACAAAGCCATTCCCAAACACACTTTGCCAAAAGGATTTGGCAAATGCCCACCCATTTTCAAAAACCAAATTTAAATGTTTCCATTTATGCATCTTCATGTTTGTTTCCACAGAACTTTGCAAAACTCTATAATAACAAGCATCAAAAAGTTTAAAAGATAAAATTAGTAAAGAAATATATTAGATGTACTCTGATATTTTCTATTGTACTATATTCTCTTGCTGTTTTTCAGTCACTAAATCATGTCCAACTCTTTGCAACCCCATCAACTGCAGCATGCCAGGCCTCCCTGTCATTTACTATCTCCCAGAGTTTGCTTAAACTCATGTCCACTGAGTCAGTGATGTTATCTAGCCATCTCATCCTCTGCTGCCCCTTCTCCTCTTGCCCTCAATCTATAATCCTATTCATATTTTTAAAAAATGCTTGTGGTGACCCCACAGCGGTCACCAGTTATTGGGTTGCAAGCTACAATTGTTTAAAAGAACACTAATTTAGATGATAGTCTGCTTTTTTGTGAAGATTCAATCTTGAAACTATTTTACCCATGACTGGGCATTCCCCATGCTTTCAGTCTTAGAAAGAAACAAAAAGAAAAGTAAGGAGGGAAGGAAGAGGAAAGAAAGAAGAAAAGAAAAAGAAAAGGTCAGCTAGGGTTGTATCTCTGTCTTCACATGCATGAGCAGCCCTAAATCCTTTTGATAATGTAAGTCAATTACTTCCACAGCAGAGTAATTCCTGCCCTTGACTGCTGATTTCTGGGCATATGGAATAAGAAATAATTTGACACTTTATATTAATTGACTATCACTTAAATTAAAAAATAAACTCTTGAGGCCTAACTTAAATATAATTAAATGCACATGTATTAAGTATATGGCTTGATGAGTTTTGACTCATCACCACTATAGTCAAGAAACAGAATATTTCATGCCAGAAAGTTTCCTCATATCCATTTGGTTTCAATTAATTACTGACCACCCCACCCCGCATCCCAACTAGGAAACTCCTTATTTTCTGCCATTATATGCCTAAAGGTAAGCACTGTCTTTTCTAGAACTTAATGTAAGTGAAATTATATAACGTATAGTCTTTGGTGTTTGGCTTCTTTTGCTCTGCAGGACATTTATTTTGGGGCTTTTTGTTTTGTACTGGGGTACAGTCGATTAGCAAACAATGTTGTGATAGTTGCAGGTGAATGGGGAAGAGACCCAGTCATACATGTACATTATCCATTCTCTCCCAAGTTCCCCTCCCATCCAGACTGTCACACAGCGTTGAGCAGTTTCCTGTGCTATACAGAAGGTCCTTGTTGGTTACTGATTTTAAACAGAGCATTCTCTAAGTCTGTGAACATTTTTAAGAGCCTCCATATTGCTGTATGTTCTAGTAACGTGTTGCTTTTTGCTGCTGAGAAGTATTCCATTGTAAGGATAAACTATATGTTCAACCATTTACCCGCTGATTAATATTTGGTTGTTTCTAGTTTGACCTATGATAAATAAAGCTGCTGTGAACACTTAAAAAAATAAAATAAATTATTCCAACCAATTAAAAGGACTTCCCTGTTTTAATTGTGGAATACTGAAAGAAACAGATACAGTCTAAGATTCTTTCAAATGTAGGTACACAAAAATACTCCTTAGAAGCCAAGTATTTTGAATGAAGGGAGAAAGCAAATTGGTTCAAGAAGAGAAATTTGTGACATGAAATAACTTGTACTCCCAGTGGAAAAGAACAGTATTGGCTGTCATTAAAAAAAAAAAGTTTCTAGCACTACAACCTTCAGTTTGTATTGACTGATACCATTTTCAGTAATAGAAAACAGCTGGAAAACTTTTAGGTCAGGGATAAGGAAAAATGTTATCATCGAAAGGACACCTTTAAAAAATTTCCCTCTCTTCCCATGGCCTTCAAATATCGAAGATTGAATCTGTAACTCTAAAAAACACTTCTATCTTATTAGCTAAAAATATGTAATAAGAAATAAAAATTTTACATTAGGTTTTCTGAAATATTGAGAACAGTTTCTGACTGTTTACATGTGAAACCCTAGAGGGCTGAGAATCACTTTGCTCATTTCACAAGTACATATGTAGATGCCTAGGAAGGTTACATACATCTTTTAAAAAAATAATAAAGATCAAAAACCCAAAAAACAATTTGTAGGTGACAGACCTGGTATGAAAATAAGCATCTATATTTGGGGAGTACTTCAAGGTTTCAGTCAATGCTGTGCTCAGTGGTGTCCAACTCTTTGTGACCCCATGTGACCCTACCAGGCTCCTCTGCCCATGGGATTATCCTGGCAAGAATACTGGAGTGGGATGCCATTTCCTCCTCCAAGGATTACTCCCGACCCAGGGATCAAACTCGCATCTCCTGCGGTTCCTGCCTTGGCAGGCAGATTTCTTTACCACTGAACCACCTGGGAAGCCGTCAGTCAATGCTAGATCTCACTTTAAAAACAACCGTTTTTAACTGACCATTAAATAACTTGTGAGATGTGACTGGGTAGCAGTAGGGTTTAAAAGATGAACTCATCCCTGTATCATCTACAGTTTTTCCTGTGCCCTAATATCTGAGGTTTGCAGTCTACAGGACAATCTGCCACTGAGAAGGTAGCTAAATAAGGAGAAAAATGATACCATCTAGGATAAGTGCCAAACTCTGTTTCTGTCAGTCATGTCTTCATATTACCCATTACTTCCTGACCTGGCAAAAAGTCAGTCTGAAGACTATCAATCTGTACCTACTGCTTAATGACATCAACAGACATGCTTCAATGGCTCTGCCAATAAACACAGAGATAGGAAGTTACTAAATCATAGCTCCCAAATTTTTAATAGTAGAAAGCCCAAAATGATCTTTGAAAAGTAACCAAGTCTGATATATCATTATTCAAACTGAGGGTTGTAACCCAATACATGATCATGAAAGCAACTTAGTGTATAATAAATCAGCATTTAAAAAATCAAATAGAGAATAAAGAATAAAGATTATATTCTCAATACTTTAAAGAATAAGTATTGTTTCATGAGAATATTTTTAATCAAATATATTGCACATACACACATATATAGATGTTTGCAAACATACATAAAACACACACATCTGTCTGTATGATGAGGTCATAATTTATATGTATTAAAAAAATAACTATTAATTTTCTTTGGCTACGTTGGGTCTTTGTTGCCGTGCAAGCTTCTCTCTAGTTGCGGCACGTGGGGGCTACTCCCTGGTTGTGGTGTGTGGGCTTCTCGCTGCAGTGGCTTCTCTTGTTGTGAAGCATGGGCTCTAGGGCACATGGGGTCAATAACTGTGCCCCCCAGACTCTAGAGCACAGCCTCAATAGCTGGGGTACACGGGCCTAGCTGCTCTGTGACATGTGGGATCTTCCCAGATCAAGGATCAAACTCATGTCTCCTGTATTGGCAGGTGGATTCGTTATTAGTGAGAAACCAGGGAAGCCTTGCATGCATTTTTTATTGTAACTCAAAATATATTAAGTATGTAACTGTTGCTAAGAGCAGATATTTAATTTTCTTTGGAAATCAAGAAACATTACCTATTTTTTGTAATCTAATTTATATTTAATTAGAGTTGGGTTCAGAGAGCCTTCCCAGAAAAATTATAGTAAAAGAAAAATGCTAATAAACTTGACTTTGTATGTTTCTCATTTACAACCTTAGATCATATCCAATGGACTTTTCTTAGTCTAAACACTCTTTCCTTTGTAAATGCCTTCCTCTTTTAGTCTCCATTTTCCTCACTCTACATTATATGGCTGCCCTCTCATCTGTCTATATCCTGATTCCTCTTTATCCTCTTACTTCCTAATTGTGGAAACTAGGAAGTCTAATTTCTTTGAACACTAATTTCTGCTGTACATTTTTAACCCTTGTTGAAAAGCTATGCATTTGTATGGTGTCAAATAATACTTCTGTTTTGTCTCTGCCTTCTACATACTTGTAGCAAAGTGAAAAAGACATGTATATATGCTATGTTCTTTCACAGCTCCGTGCCTTTGCTCCCTCTGCCTAGGAAGAAATCCAGCCCTAAGTGAAAAATGAGAAGGAAAATACAGAAGGAAAAATGAATTTAGATATTTGCTTCCTTTTAAAATTTATTTTCTGTTTAAAGGAGTGACTTGCTAAGGAGACTATTTATTCAGTAAGTCTTAGAGGAAATAATTTCTGGAACAAGGTCTCTAGGAGTTGAACTCAGTCATTAGTTATAGAATTTGCCACTGACTGAGGAGAAATATCTTTTCTACAAATATTGGAGGAAAATAAATAAGGGTAAGAATGTCTGTAAGTATTTGGGGGGAGGGAGTGGCATAGATCTGCATAAGTATTACACACCAATAGGAGCTGAAAGTCTTTATTTTTATTTGTAAAGAAGGATGTATAATGAACATGATAGGAAGGATGGTTGGGTCAGATAATTCAAGAAAATGGTATGGGGTTTAGAAAAGCACTCTGGA
Organism: Oreotragus oreotragus; assembly: GCA_006410675.1. Lineage (NCBI taxonomy): Eukaryota > Metazoa > Chordata > Mammalia > Artiodactyla > Bovidae > Oreotragus > Oreotragus oreotragus. The sequence goes on along the minus strand of SJYX01007284.1, from coordinate 574,556 downwards.
GTATGGAAAAGGGCAGAGTAGGACTCACAGGCAGCTTTGAGAACATAGTTAAGAATGCAATAATGAATTTACAGTGGTTCACATTTGTTTCGCTATATGGTTTTTCCACCACCACCACCCCACCCCACCCCCCACCCCCGACTGTCCTAAGCAGCCTGGGTGTAGCAATGAAGAAGGTAAAGGCTGATAAAACTCTACAGCTGGAGTTTAGCCAGGCAGAAGCAATCAATATAAGGCAGTGAGGGTGAAGGGATTAAAAGCACAAGGACTGCTAGAAATGAAAGTAATTTGGGGAGGATCCTGGTCAACTGGAACAGAATGAAGGAATCAAGGATTTAGAGTTTTGTGAGATGGAAAAGCAGATAGATGTTAAAGGAGTAGGGGGAGGTAAATATATATATAAAAACAAAATGTTAAAGGGTCAGACATAAAGAAATAGAAGTTTTCATCTCAACTCCATTTGCATCTGGTAGATCCCACTCTGGAGGCCATATCCTAGAGAGACACATATGAGTGTTTCATGTGATAGAAAGGCATTAAAAGCAACATAGTTAATAAGCTGCAGCTATGTCACTAAGCTCTGAGAGAAATGGTAAAACCATGTTTCTGATTCTTTAATACTCGGGAATGGGGCATGGTGAAGCTCTATCAAAGTATCGATTCATAATGAGTTCCTGAAATCCTTACAACTGCAAGAGAATTGGGCAATGACCATACAAAGCTCAAAGAGTGAAGTACCATATGTATTCCTACCTCAGCTAAAGAAAATATCCCTTAATTGCAGTATAGTAGGAAAAGGCCCAATCTAAAAATGATCAGAAGTTTCAACAATGACATGGTAGTTTCTCCTTCCTTAGCAGCAGAAATTGTCTCCTGTATGTTGCACCAAAAAACTGCTTACCTGAATAAAATGTGTTGATTTTGGCAAGTTCTTTTTCACAGGTTTGGAAAAACTTTTCTTCAAACTTGGCAAAATACCTCTTTACTGTGTCCTCATCTGTAACTGAAAGCAAGGAAAACAATATTTAAATTTAATGTCCAAAGACCAACTAGGGAAACAAAAATGTAAGTTACTAATACTTTCTTAGTCTTCAAAATGACAACAATATATACCTTTCTTTGAAAAAATGAACTTGTGAACCATATTAAGGAAAGGTTAATCAAAGGCTTCTTCATAGGCACACAATTTTTTAAATTGAATGAGGTTTTCTAAATCTCTACTATAATAAATTTATAGTGGTGGAGAAAATAAGTGTTCATAAGACTTCAGAAGACACTACTGCAGACAGAGGTGATCAAAGCAGTCTCAAGGTACTGGGAGGTGAATTGAATAAGATTTAGGAGAGAGTAGACTAATACTGCATTTTAAAATGTAGCAGAAAATGAAGACATGAATATGTAATGGTTTCTGGAAAAAAATGAGTTGATTGTTCTAACTACCTACTCATTTTTACCTTAGCTGCACCAGACATAGAGAAAGAGACATAGACTGATGGTTATAAATTAGATATTCCAAATGTTCAGTTGCTGGATAGGAACATAAATGAGCTAAGTAACTGCGTAACTGTGCAAGTGTGGTGATAAATGGCAACTGACACATTCAGGATAAGTAGTGGTATGGATTCTAGTTAACAGCAGAGCACAAGTCCATCTAGCTAGTTGCTGCCTAGGTTGTCAGATCTTCCAATTTTTCAGGGAGAAGTCATAAATCTAGATACTTTAAAAACACTGTGTGGGCCAATCAATGTATGTCTTTGCAGGCAGGATCCACTTTGTGAGTTGTCATATAGCATACTGATTTACTCAATCTTATAGTACAGATATATATATCTTCAGGAACCCCAAGGCTAAAAAGGGTATGTTTCTTGACCAGTGAGCTCTGACTAGACTCCAGATGCTAAGTAATTTAGAACTATCTTATTTCTGGATCTCTAGGGCACTCTAAGCTTGAAATGCCCAGAGAAAGTATAGGTTCTTTTACATCCCTCAGATGCTTCAAATCTTAGGAGAATCCCAGAAATCCTTAAATAATTCACCTCTCCAGTAATAAGAGAAATAGTATTTCCTAAGTAGTATGTAACACACACACACACGCACACGCACACACTAATTCCAGAGATATTTTAAAGAAAACAAAAGCTTAAAATGAAGTTTTAAAAAGCATGTTAAATCTACTCATTTAATTTGAAAACAAAAATGTAAAAAAAAAAAATAGCACTACTACTTCTCTATTCTTATGCTTTAGAACTGAACAATTTATGCAGGATTCTACTGACTTTGCAGTAAAGAAAGGATGGCTACTTTAAGTTCCTCCTGTAAGCTTAGCAGCTGAAGTACAATAAAGGCTGTAACTGCCAAAGGCCAGAGAGAATTATTTTTTCAAACCATAAAGCAGGTCAAAGCTTTTCGAAAAACTGACCTCGAGTTAAAAGATGCTCCATGGTAACATATGCTACTCTCTTTTTTTTTTCTTCTGGCCTCTCTAAATGGCTTTCAGGATCTTAGTTCCCATATCTGGGACTGAACTCGGGCTCCCATAGTGAAAATAGTGAAAGCACTGAGTCCTCACAACCAGACATCCTGGAAATCCTCCAGATGGTGCATTTATAATACATCTGGCTATAGCTTATTTAAAATAAGCTAATATTAAATAAGCTAAGTAATATTTTACTCTACTTATCTACCCACTTTTAAAAAATTTTAATCCTCCAGATGCTGCGTTTATAATACATCTGGTTATAGCTTATTTAAAATAAGCTAATATTAAATAAGCTAAGTAATATTTTACTCTACTTATCTACGCACTTTTTAAAAATTTTAATCTTATCCTCTATTGTATTATTAGGAAAAAAAACCCAACATGTCCTAATGTCAATCAGTCACAAAACTATTAATTCAATTAGTCACAAAAGACTAAATTTAGTTCAAAGAAATCTAGTGTAAAAAAGTCCATATATCAGCAAGATCTATCAACAAATGTAAGATTAGCATCAAGAGGAAAAAAAGGAAGAAAGATGAAAGGGTGGGAAAAAAAATCCAGAACTGGCAAAGAATGACTCAGAGAGTACTGCTGTAAAGAATCCTTTGCTCTTAAATAAATTTTAATACAGTCAGTTATACTAAACAGAGAGAGAGAGAAAAGAGAGAGAATAATGAGAGATCTGTCATTTCTGTTACGGTTTTATCTCTACCTTGCATTTGTGGATGAAAGACAATTTCTTTCTCATCTACCACTCCCAAAATTACTAAGTTAATAGCGAATAACTCTAAGAGTACTAACCAAGGTAAAATATTCTTACTGCATAGCAACCACCATCAAGTACTTTTTATAGCAATTTTCAGGACTATATATTATATATATATATATATTATATATATATATAAAAAACCGTAAGTGTCATCTTACTTTCACATAAAATCTCTCAAAAGCCAATTCTTTTTAAAACAATCAGTAACCTCAAATTTTTATGACTACTTTCAGTCTTCTTAATTTCNCAAGGTAAAATATTCTTACTGCATAGCAACCACCATCAAGTACTTTTTATAGCAATTTTCAGGACTATATATTATATATATATATATATTATATATATATATAAAAAACCGTAAGTGTCATCTTACTTTCACATAAAATCTCTCAAAAGCCAATTCTTTTTAAAACAATCAGTAACCTCAAATTTTTATGACTACTTTCAGTCTTCTTAATTTCCAGAGCTTTGAGAGACTGAAGGTAAGAATTATATATTTTTTATCTTTATAGCTCCTATGCCCAGCATAATGTCTGGTACACAGTATGCATTCCATATTTTATTTTTTAAATTGTAAATATGAAACATATTTGTTTCATAATAATTGAGAAAATTATAACTGTCTATTAAAGTTTAAAAAGACTAAATTCCAACAATTAAATATTTGTGTACAAAGGAATGAAGCTGACTCCTCTCTCTCACATCATATACTAAAATTGTCTAAATGGATCAAAGATTTAAGTATAAATTTGAAAAGTATAAAACTCTTAAAGAAAAACAGGCATATATCTTCATGATCTTAGATGAGGCAATGGTTCCTAAGATAAATTTCCAAAAGTATAAGTAATAAAAGAAAATACTGAAAAAATAGAATTCATCAAAATTAAAAACTTATGTGTTTAAAAGGGCACTATCAAGAAAGTGAAAAGACAACCAGAGAATGGAAGACAATATGTGCAAACCATATGTCAGATAAGAATCTAATACCCAGAACTCCTAGAACTCAACAACTAAAAGACAAATAGCCCAATTAAACCCAATTTTAAAAATGGGCAAGGATCTGAACAGACATTTCTCAAAAAAAGACAAGTGTTGGCAAGGGTGAAGACAAACTGAAATGCTTGTATACTGCTGGTGAGAATACGAAATGATGAGGCACTCGGGAAAATTGTTTAAGTTCCTCAAAATATTAAATACAGAGCTACCTACCATATGATCCGGCAATTCCACTTCTAGGTATATACCCAAGAGAAGTGAAAAAAATATTGTGCAAGAATGCCCATAGCAGCATTATTCGTAATAGCCAAAAAGTGGAAATAATCAGAGTCTATAAACTGATGTAGGATAAACATGGCATATCCATGTAATAAAATGTTGTTCAGCCTTTAGACGCAGTAGTAATTATACATGCCACAACACACACAGCATGTAGTAGTAATATACATGCTACAGCACAGACCTTGAGAGTATTACAGAAAAGGAAAGAAGCTAAACACTAAATATCACATATTACAAAATCCCATTTTATATATGTCCAGAACAGGCAAATCCATAAAGACAGAAAGCAGACTAGGGGTTGGCAAGGACTGCAGGGAGGGAGATTGGGAGTGATGAAAATGTCTTGGAATTAGACAGTAGTGATGGTTGTGCAACCTTGTGAATATATTAGAAACCACTAAATTTTATACTTTCAAAGGGTGAAATTTTACGGTATCTAAATTATATCTCAATAAAAAATATTTTAACTCCAAGTTTAACCCTATAACAGAAACACACTGACACACTAAGTTAGCTAAGTCGCTCAATCGTGTCCGACTCTTTTCGACCCCATGGACTGTAGCCCACCAGGCTCCTCCGTCCATGGGATTCTCCAGGCAAGAATACTGGAGTGGGTTGCCATTTCCTTCTCCAGGGGATCTTCCCGACCCTGGGATCAAACCCAGGTCTCCCACATTAGAGGCAGATGCTTTAACCTCTGAGCCACCAGGGAAGCCCCGACACACTAAAGCCTATTTATTTATTCAACAAATAATTATTGTCCCATTAGATGACAGGCTCTGTGCTAAATGCTGGAGATAGAAGAACAAGATAGACATGGTTTCTGCTCTCATCAAGTCTATAGTCTAATGATGGAAGCAGAAAGGAAAAAAACCCACACAAATAAACAAAGAGTTACAAACTAGAAAGTGTAATGAAAACAACAAACAGGGTATTGAGATAGATGGTAGAACTAGAATGGATGACCATCCTTTTTGGCAGGGTAAGAGATCATCAGAGAAGACCTCTCCATAGCAGATAATCTTTTATCTGAAACCTGAACCTAAAACATACGGAAAAGAAAGGGCAAATGATTACCAACAGAAGGAACAGCGTGTGAGGAAAGACATTCAGGTGCCTGAGGGGACCTGAAAGCAGATCACAATGGGACTGACAGTATGATGTGACAGGAGGTAAGCTCACGGAAGTAAGCAAAGGCCTTTACATGCAGGAAGATCATGTTGAGTTTAAATTTCATTCAAAGTGCAATGGAAAGTTTTGAACGGTTTTAAGGAGTCATCTAAAAAGTAGAAGAAAAAAGTAGAATAGTTTTACTAAAAAGATAATCTAAAATAGCATTTCTCAGGACATTATGTATAGAGATGACAGGAAAGAAGGAGAAGGAGAAGAAGTTCAAGGAATTCAAGTAAGTATAGGAAATACAAGTATAAGCAGATCTCTTTAATGTAGTAGTTCTCAATGAGGGATGATTTTGTCTCCTGGGGGTCATTTGGAAATGTCTAGAGGCATTTCTGTTTTTCAAAACTAAGAAAGTGTTACTGGAGTCTAGGGGATAGAGGCCAAGGATGCTGCTGAACAACACCCTGTAAGGCCCAGGACATCATCTTCTCTCTTTCCCTTTCCTCAACAAGAATCTGAAATGTTACCACCACCAAGCTGAGAAACTTTGCTTCAAGGCAAAAGAAGCTTTACTATGCTAACATAGATTGTTATCACTTCTTAAGGAGGAGAAGCAGTATACTGTGTTTCTGAAAGTTACTTATAAGAACACAGTCCTTCTTGGGGTTAGAGGGAGGATAGCTGGGAAGGACAGAGGGAAGACAGGGAAGGGGGTAAAGAGCACTTATTAAAAATTTTCAAGAATAGGATTCTGTGGAAAAACGGTTTGAGAGGCATAAACTGTAATATTACTACCATCGCTTTGCATTTTTATTATGGTTCTATGGCTTCTTACTATCTCAAAAACTACTCATAAATGAAGATGGCTGATAAATAAAAATTAACATGTGACTAGGTTCCATCAAATATAGGAAGAATATTTAGCACTACTGGTTCCACACTTTTAGAAAAAAAAAAAAAAGTGTTCTGAGATTTTTTTTTAAAAGTGTGATTTACAAATAAGGAATAAATAACTTAAAATTCTATTTTTTCCCAAATGCTACTTCATCAACAGATGGGTGATTATATAAAGCATATGGCAAAGAAGGATTTCAAACATTAAAATGTTACTCTAAAATCACTGGTATAGTAGAAATAGGACGAATTCAGTGTCATTCATTTGACAAGCAGAAAGTTCCTCCCATGAATCAGGCAATGGGCCAGGTGCTAGGAATATAATGATAAGCAAAATACATATAAACTCTGTCCTCAGAGATTACACCCTACCTAAGGAAGCAGACTTTAATCAAATACTCACACAAATATACAAACTGTAATATGGATCTGAAGAAAAAAGCAAAGATGAAAAAAAAAAAAATTAGTGGGCCCAATCTAGTCTGCAAGAATTGGGAGAGGGGCAGTGAGAGAGTCTGAAAGTGTCATCTGAGATGAAATCTGACAGGTAAGTAAGCATTCACTAGAGCAGCAGAGGCACTCCAAGCAGCAGGAACAGCATATAACACAACCGTGTAAAACGAAACCAGCAGGAGGCGTCTGAGAAACCGGAGAGGACGGTGTAACAGCAATCCAGGGAGCAAGGAGGACACTGGCGGCAGTTAAGGCTAGACAAGTAAGCAGGGGCCAGCCCAGGCAGGCCCTGCAGCACAAAGGACTAGCCTTTCCCTATGACCAATGAGACACCCTTGAAGGATTTTAGGCAGAGGAATGATTGTGATCAGATATGTTTTGTAAATGAGGGGACATGGGGAGACTAATCAGATTTCGTATCAGTTCAGTTCAGTTGCTCAGTCGTGTCCAACTCTTTGTGAATCCACGGGCTACAAGGCTTCTCTGTCCAGCACCGGCTCCCGGAGCTTGTTCAAACTCCCGTCCCTTGAGTCAGTGATGCCATCCGACCATCTCATTCTCTGTCATTCCCTTCTTCTCTTGCTCTCAATCTTTCCCAGCATCAGGGTCTTTATCAGTGAGTCAGCTTTTCACATCAGGTGGCCAAAGTATTGGAGCTTCAGTCAGCTTCAGCCCTTCCAATGCATATTCAAGGTTCACTTCCTTTACAATTGACTGGTTTGATACCATCCGACCATCTCATTCTCTGTCATTCCCTTCTTCTCTTGCTCTCAATCTTTCCCAGCATCAGGGTCTTTATCAGTGAGTCAGCTTTTCACATCAGGTGGCCAAAGTATTGGAGCTTCAGTCAGCTTCAGCCCTTCCAATGCATATTCAAGGTTCACTTCCTTTACAATTGACTGGTTTGATCTTGCAGTCCAAGGGACTCTCAAGAGTCTTCTCCAACACCACATTTCAAAAGCATCAATTCTTCAGTGCTCAGCCTTCTTTATGGTCCAATTTTCACATCTGTACATGACTGCTGGAAAAACCATAACTTTGATTATACAGACTTTTATCAGCAAAGTGCTGTCTCTGCTTTTTAATATGTTTTCTAGGTTTGTCATAGCTTTTCTACCAGTTGCTCAGTCGTGTCTGACTATTTGTGATCCCCATGTACTGTAGCATGCCAGGCTTCCCTGTCCATCACCAACTCCCCAAGCTTGCTCGGATTCATGTTCATTGAGTCAGTGATGCCATCCAACCATCTCATCCCCTGTCGTTCCCTTCTCCTCCCACCTTCAGTCTTTCCCAGCATCAGGGTCTTTTCCAATGAGTCAGTTCTTGGCATCAAGTGACCAAAGTATTGGAGTTTCAGCTTCAGCACCAGTCCTTCCAATGAATATTCAGGACTGATTTCCTTTAGGATTGACTGGTTTGATCTTCCTATAGTCCAAGGGACTCTCAAGAGTCTTCTCCAACATCAAAAGCATCAATTCTTTGGCGTTCAGCTTTCTTTATAGTCCAATTCTCATATTCATACATGACTACTGGAAAAACCATAAGTTTGACTAGACGGACCTTTGTCGGCAAAGTAATGTCTCTGCTTTTTAATATGCTGTCTAGTTCTGTCATAGCTTTTCTTCCAAGAAGCAAGCCTCTTTTAATTTCATGGCTACAGTCACCATCTGCAGTGATTTTGGAGCCCCCCAAAATAAAGTCTGTCACTGTTTCCATTGTTCCCCCATCTATTTGCCATGGATGGAACCGGATGCCATGATTTTAGTTTTCTGAGTGCTGAGTTTTAAACCAACTTTTTCATTCTTCTCTTTCACTTTCATCAAGAGGCACTTTAGTTCTTCTTCACTTTCTGCCATAAGGGTGGTATCATCTCTATATCTGAGGTTATTGATATTTCTCCTGGCAATCTTGATTCCAGCTTGTGCTTCATGTAGCCCAGCATTTCTCATGATGTACTCTGCATATAAATTAAACAAGCAGGGTGACAATATACAGCCTGACGTACTCCTTTCCTGATCTGGAACCAGTCTGTTGTTCCACATCCAGTTCTAACTGTTGCTTCTTGACTTGCATACAGATTTCTCATTAGACACTAAGGTCTCCTGAGACAGGTATTCCCATCTCTTTCAAATTTTCCACAGTTTGTTGTGATCTACACCGTCAAAGGCTTTAGTGTACTCAATGAAGCAGATGTTTTTCTGGAATTCCTTTACTTTCTCTATGACCCAAGATGGTGGCAATTTGATCTCTAGTTCCCCTCTAGTGACATATAATTAAGATGAAATTATCTCATTGGCACTAGCTTTGACATAACTGGAATTATTTATCACCCCAATGAATGCTTAACTGTCTGCTAGTCAAAAACCACCAATAGATGAAATTATCGTTGTTGCTCAGTTGTCCAGTCATGTCTGACTCTTTGTAACCCCATGGACTGCAGCACGCCAGGCCTCCCTGTCCCTCACCATCTCCCGGAGTCTGCCCAAGTTCATGTTCATTGCATCATTGATACCATCCAGCCATCTCATCCTCTGATACCCTCTTGTTCTGCCCTTGATCTTTCCAGGGACTTTTCCAATGATTTTGATCATCAGATGACCAAAATAAATGAAATAGCAATAAATAATTCCAAAGAGGGGATAATTCAATAGCAAAACAAATCGTGTGTACCAGTGTTTTCAAGTATTTTTTGCTCTCATAACCTCAAAAAAATTGAAAGACTATCTTGAATAAAATTATAATGAAACATTTTGAGCACATTTAAATAGTTATAAGCAATGAAATTTCTGATGTATCATAATTATTTGCATTTTAAATTAATATGACATTGGTTTAAATGTAACTAATGGAATTTAAATGCCATAGCAATATAATAACCATTATCCATTCATTATCGAATATATAAATGAGCTCTTAACATTTGGAAATTTTATATAATTTCATTTTTTTCTTTAACTTAATTTGCATTTTACTTACATTACAAATTTTATTCTAATATAGTTTGGGATCTGGAAGCCATTTATGATTGTCATATTGTACTTCCTAGACATTAAATGTAGATAAATGAAAATTTAAATACAACTTTTCAAACCATAAAACTCAAATATTAGAATTTCTTATGGATTGAGCTATCATTACTATTATTAGAACATACTACATCATACTACATCAGTACAACAAATATGTAATAAGCTTTGATAAATATCAGATATAAAAAGTAAAATGCTATTGGTAATTTAAAATAAATCTCATCTTTAAATGGATGATACTTTTTCTCCCAATTAGTTCATATATCCATTGATAAATGTTACTTTATTCCTAGAAAGATAAATAAGTAGACTGGAATGAAAGCATGTTGTAGCAACATCAATTCTTTGGATTCCTTCCAAATGTTTTCCAAAACCTGCATACAGATCTGTTGCTGGGGTTTCCCACGTGGTGCTAGTGGTAAAGAATCTGCCTGCCAATGCAGGAGATGGAGGAGAGGCGGGATCCCTGGGTGGGGAAGATCCCCTGGAGTAGGGAATGACAACCCACTCCAGTATTCTTCCTTAGAAAATTTCTTGGACAGAGGAGCCTGGCAGGCTACATACAGTCCATGGGGCTGCAAAGATCTGCATACAACAGAGTGAGCACACACACTCAGTTTTAATAATGTATAGGGTGACAAAAAAGTCATTCTTCAATTTCACTGAAAACTATTTGACTTCAGAAAGATTTGTTTCCCTGTTAATCACTCAGTTTCTCAACATCCACATCAAATATTTGAGTATTTCAGAGTATTCCTTTGTTTGGGAGCCAGAGAGTCAATTCAGATTTACTAAGAAACAAGCTGTTCTTTTATAAAATCAGAGAAAGGCCATTTGAAAAGGGACTCTTGGACAACTGCCTGGCAATTACTAAGGCAAATCAATTTCAGGAATTAGTATATATGGAAGACTTGGAGATAGATTCCCCTAAATGACAATAACAAAACTTCCAGCACTGTTTCTTCATTTAACCAACATGACAAAACACTAATTTGTATACAGATGATATTTTTAAGTGAATTATCTGTTCTTTACTGAAGGACTTCCATTTGTTAATTCTGTTAGCCGAATTATTTCACATTAACTAGAAAGTACATGCCATTATTTAAAGCTACTTTGTAAATCAAATCTATGTAGTTTAAAGCAACCTTGAGATAAATTATTAGTAATCATAGGTTTTTCACTTCTATAAAGCAATAGGTTATATACATTAAGACTGGATTTACTATAAACAAACCAAAATAAATCCCATACAAGTACTAACCAGGCCCAGCCCCACTTAGCTTCAGAGATCATGAATATTCAGGGTGGCATGGCCATAGACAAATACAAAATATCCGATGATTACTTGAGTTATTAGTTTAACTGAATTTTCAGGGTGTTTTTGTTTGTTTGTTTGTTTTTTTGCAAAGATGAAAACAAGAATGAGCCATAAGAATTGTAACCATTCTGGTTACTTAATCCAAGAATAAAGCTTTCAAAATTACATATGGACAAATGAACAACTAAAGCATACTTTAATAGCTGCATCTCTCTTAAAACATGGATTGAGTGTTCTAGTTCAAGATGGCAGCACAGACAACTCTTGAATTCATCTCTTCCCTCAAACACACTGAATTTGCTGCTGCTGCTGCTGCTAAGTCGCTTCAGTGGTGTCCGACTCTGTGCAACCCCAGAGATGGCAGCCCACCAGGCTCCCCTGTCCCTGGGATTCTCCAGGCAAGAACACTGGAGTGGGTTGCCATTTTCTTCTCCAATGCATGAAAGTGAAGTCACTCAGTCGTGTTGGACTCTTAGCAACCCCATGGACCGTAGCCCACCAGGCTCCTCTGTCCATGGGATTTCCCAGGCAAGAGTACTGGAGTGGGGTGCCATTGCCTTCTCTGACACTGAATCTAGAACTACTCAGGAAGTAATCCAGAAATGAGGTGAGTGACTCTTACATATCAGGTTAAGGAGAAAATGCCCACATCATCCACTTGAAATTATTAGGAAAGGATGAGACACATTCTGGCCATAAACAGACAATTTCTGGCAAATCATCATTCACTTCCTGGCAAATCACCAGATGATCGGGAGGGAACTCCCAGCTTAACCAAGAGGGGAAAAAGGACTGGACCCCATATCTAAGGGAGAAATAGAAAGCAATACAATAGTGGTAGGGTTCTTCAATAAATCACTTCAAACAATGCACAGATCATCCAGACAGAACATCAATAAGGAAATACTGGATTTGAACAAGTTAAACCAGATTTACAGAACATACCATCCAACAGCAGCAGAATGCAGGCATATCTCATTTTAGCTTTACTGCACTTTACAGATATTTCACTTTTACAAATTGAAAGTTTGTGGCAACTCTGGTCTATTTGCTTCACTTTCCCAACAACATCTGTTCACTGCATGTCTCTGTGTTACCTCTTGGTAATTCTCACAATATTCCAAACTTTCTCATTATTATTATACTTTTTTATGATGATCTGGGATGTCTGATGTTACTATTGTAATTGTTTTGTGGCACCATGAACCACACCTGTATAAGATGGCAAAACCAGGCTCCTCTGTCCATGGGATTTCCCAGGCAAGAGTACTGGAGTGGGGTGCCATTGCCTTCTCTGACACTGAATCTAGAACTACTCAGGAAGTAATCCAGAAATGAGGTGAGTGACTCTTACATATCAGGTTAAGGAGAAAATGCCCACATCATCCACTTGAAATTATTAGGAAAGGATGAGACACATTCTGGCCATAAACAGACAATTTCTGGCAAATCATCATTCACTTCCTGGCAAATCACCAGATGATCGGGAGGGAACTCCCAGCTTAACCAAGAGGGGAAAAAGGACTGGACCCCATATCTAAGGGAGAAATAGAAAGCAATACAATAGTGGTAGGGTTCTTCAATAAATCACTTCAAACAATGCACAGATCATCCAGACAGAACATCAATAAGGAAATACTGGATTTGAACAAGTTAAACCAGATTTACAGAACATACCATCCAACAGCAGCAGAATGCAGGCATATCTCATTTTAGCTTTACTGCACTTTACAGATATTTCACTTTTACAAATTGAAAGTTTGTGGCAACTCTGGTCTATTTGCTTCACTTTCCCAACAACATCTGTTCACTGCATGTCTCTGTGTTACCTCTTGGTAATTCTCACAATATTCCAAACTTTCTCATTATTATTATACTTTTTTATGATGATCTGGGATGTCTGATGTTACTATTGTAATTGTTTTGTGGCACCATGAACCACACCTGTATAAGATGGCAAATTTAACCATAAACATTGAATGCGTTCTGATTGCTCAACCAACTGGCCATTCACCAGTCTCTTTCCTTCTCCTGATTCCCCAAGACACAGTAACGTTAATATTAGGCCAACTAATAATTCTACAATGGTCTCTAAGTGTTCAGGTGAAAGAGTCACACATCTTACTTGAAACCAAAAGCTAGAAATATTTGAGCTTAGTGAAGAAGACATTTCAAAGGCAAGAGAGGCCAAAAGCTAGGCCTCCTATGCCAGTTTGCCAAACTCTAAATGCAAAGGAAAAGTTCTTAAAGGAAATGAAAAGTGTTACTTCAGTTAATACATAAATGATAAAAAAGTAAAACAGCCTTACTGCTGATACAAAGAAAGTTTAGCAGTTTGAATAGAAGATTAAACCAGCCATAGCCTTTCCTTAAGCCAAAGCCTACTCCAGAGAAGGCCCTAGATCTCCTCAATTCTATGAAGGCTGAGGGGTGAGGGAACTGCAGAAGTTTGAAGCTAGCGGAGGGTTGTTCATGAGGTTTAAGGAAATAAGTCACCTCCATAACATTAAAGTACAAGGTGAAGCTGCAAGTGCTGGTGTAGAAGATGCAGCAAGTTACTCAGGAGATCCAGCTAAGATACTGAATGAAAGGAACTATACTAAACCACAGATTTTCCATGTAGATAAAACAACCTTCTATTGGAAAAGGATGTTATCCAGGACTTTCACAGCCAGAGAGATATCAATGATTGGCTTAAAAGCTTAAGAATGGGGGGACTCTTTCATTAGGGGCAAATATAGCAGGGTACCTGAAGTTGAAGCAATGACTATTAATCATTTCAAATATCCTAGAGCCCTTAAGAATTATGCTCAATCTACTCTGCCTCTGCTCTGTAAATGGAACAACAAATCCTGTATGACAGGACATCTGTTTACAACATAGTTTACTAAATATTTTAAGCCCACTGTTGAGATCTACTGCTTAGTAAAAACTATTTCTTTCAAAATGTTAGTGCTGACAATGCACCTGGGCACCCGAGAGTTCTGATGGAGATGTGCGATGAGATCAGTGCTGTTTTCATGCCTGCTAACACAACATTCATTCTGCAGCCCACAGACCCAGAGAAATTTCAGCTTTCAGGTCTTATTATTTAAGAAACATACTTCATAAGGCTATAGTTGTTGCAGACAGTGATTCATTTGATGGATATAGGCAACGTAAATAGAAAATCTTCTGGAAAGGAGTCACTATTCTTGGTGCCATTACGAACATTCATGATTAACAGAAAGAGGTTAAAATGTCAACAGTAACATGAGTTTGGAAGAAGCTGATTCCAATGCTGATAACTTGAAGGGATCAAGACTTCAGTGGAGGATGTAACTAAAAGCTTTGAAGTAAAGAGCAAGAGAATTAGAATGAAAGTGAAGCCTAAGTAAATCTAAAAAAGTGGGAATATGTGTATACATATAGCTGATTCACTTCACTGTACAGTAGAAACTAACACAACATTGTAAAGCAACTATATTCTAATAAAAAAAATTTTTTTTTAGAAAGATGGTAATGATAACCCTATATGTGAGACAGCAAAAGAGACAGATGTAAAGAACAGACTTTCGGACTCCGTGGGAGAGGGAGAGGGTGGGATGATTTGGGAGAATGGCACTGAAACATGTACACTATCATGTAAGAAATGAATCACTAGTCTAGGTTTGATACAAGATACAGGATGCTTGGGGCTGGTGCAGTGGGATGACCCAGAGAGATGATATAGGGAGGGTGGTGGGAGAGGGGTTCAGGGTTGGGAACTCATGTACACCTGTGGTGGATTCATGTCAATGTATGGCAAAACCAATACAGTATTGTAAAGTAAAAAAAATAAAATTTAAATTTAAAAAAAAAGGGGAAGAAAAAAAGACTTAAGACTGTGCCAGTAAGGAAGTGGGTAACTTGGGGATCTGCATATAACTCATAGGTCACTGTATGAGTTAAATAAAACAGTAGATTTCCTCCCCTGTTCCAGAAAAAAGTAGAGTCTAAAAGATGTGACTGCTGTTTATAATAGCCAGGACATGGAAACAACCTAGATGTCCATCAGCGGATGAATGGATAAGAAAGCTGTGGTATATATACACAATGGAGTATTACTCAGCCATTAAAAAGAATACATTTGAATCAGTTCTAATAAGATGGATGAAACTGGAACCAATTATACAGAGTGAAGTAAGCCAGAAAGAAAAACACCAATACAGTATACTAACACATATATATGGAATTTAGAAAGATGGTAATGAGGACCCTGCATGCAAGACAGCAAAAAAGATACAGATGTGTAGAGCGGACTTATGAATATACACAATGGAGTATTACTCAGCCATTAAAAAGAATACATTTGAATCAGTTCTAATAAGATGGATGAAACTGGAACCAATTATACAGAGTGAAGTAAGCCAGAAAGAAAAACACCAATACAGTATACTAACACATATATATGGAATTTAGAAAGATGGTAATGAGGACCCTGCATGCAAGACAGCAAAAAAGATACAGATGTGTAGAGCGGACTTATGAACTCTGAGGGAGAAGGAGGGATGATTTGGGAGAATAGCATTGAAATATGTATACTATCATGTAAGAAATGAATTGCCAGTCTATGTTCAATGCAGGATGCAGGATGCTTGGGGCTGGTGTATGGGGATGATCTGGAGGGAAGATGTGGGGTGGGAGGTGGGAGGGGGGTTCATGTTTGGGAGTTCGTGTAAAAAAATAAATAAATACAAAAAAAAAAAGTAAAAAAAAAAAAAAGATGTGACTGAATTGCTGCAATCTCATGATAAAATTTAAACAAATTAGAAAATTGTTTTTTAATGGATGAGCAAAGAAAACAGTTTGTTGAGATGGAGTCGAGTCCTGGTGAAGATGTTGTGAAGATTGGTGAAGTAAAAACAAAGGATTTAGAATATTACTTAGTTGATAAAGCAGTGGCATGATTTGAGAAGACTGACTTCAATTCTGAAAGAAGTTCTGAGGGTAAAACACCAATGCATGTTATAGAAAAATCATTTGAGAAAGGAAGAGTCAACAGAGGAGGCAAACTTCATTGTTGTCTTACTTTAAGATATTGCCACAACCACAACTTTTAGCAACTACCACCCCAATCAGCTTTCAACATCCAGGCAAGATCCTCCACCAGCAAAAAGATGACAACTTGTTGAAAGCACAGATGATGATTAGCATGTATTTAGCAATAAAGCATTTTTAATTGAGATATGTACATTTTTTAGACATAATGTTAGTACATACTTAATAGACTACAATACAGTGCAAACATAATTTTTATGTGAACTAGGAGACCAAAAAATTTTGACACACTTTGTTGCAATATTCACTTTATTGTGGTGGTCTGGAAGCAAACCTACAATATATCTGAGGTATGTGTGTACCTATTCTTCCCAAGTATACATGGAATATTCTCTGGGATAGATCATATGGTAGGCAATAAAATAAATCAATAAATTTAAGAAGGTTGAAATCATAGCAAGCATCTTTTCTAACTACTATGAAAGTAATTCTAGTATGAAATTAGAACCTTTAAGTCTCAACCTCTATAGCTATTCTGAACTATATTCAGTTCCCTGAATCAGTCTTACCTTTGGACCTCAACACAAGCTGTACTTCTGCCTGAACATTTCTTCCTAAGTACCCCAAAACTGTCTCTTTCCCCAGCCTCAACTTTCATATTCACATTATTTCCCTTGTTCCCTGACACCCTAGTCAAAAGCCCTTCTTGAAATATTATTGATCAGAATAACCCTGAACGTATTTAACACATTTAATTATTGACTGTAATTGACAGATGAGTGGATAAAGAAGATGTGGTACATATATATAATGGAATATCACTCAGCCATAAAAAGGAATAAAACTGGATTATCTGTAGAGACATGGATGGACCTAGAGTATGTCATACAGAGTGAAGTAAGTCAGAAAAACAAATATCGTATATTACCACATGTATGTGGAATCTAGGAAAATGGTATAGTGAGTGAAGTCGCTCAGTCGTGTCCGACTCTTTGCGACCCCGTGAACTGAAGCCCACCAGGCTCCTCCGTCCTTGGGATTCTCCAGGCAAGATACTGGAGTGGGTTGCCATTTCCTTCTCCAGAGGAACTTCCCGACCCAGGGATCAAACCCAGGTCTCCCGCATTGCAGGCAGACGCTTTAACCTCTGAGCCACCAGGGAAGCAGGAAAATGGTATAGATGAACCTATTTACAGGGCCAGAACAGAGATGTAGACAAAGGGAACAGACATGTGGACCAGGGGCAGGGGGATGGTGATGGTGGGATTAATTGGGAGACTAGGACTGACGTATGTGCACTGCCACGTGTAGACAGATGCTAGTGGGGACCGACTGTGCAGCGCAGGGAGCTCAGCTTGGTGCTCTGTGGTGACCTATGGATGGCATGGGGCGGAAGGGAGACCCAAGAGGAGGGGCTACATGCATACATATAGCTGATTCAGGTCATTGTACAGCAGAAGTTAACACAACATTATAAAGCAACTAGATCCCAATTAAAAAAAAAAAAATTCTAGTAAGGAACACAAAACTACTGGGTTGGCCAAAAAGTTCATTAGGATTTTACTTACTCTAAGATGTTATGGAAAAACCCAAATGAACTTTTTGGTAAACCCAATATAAGCAACTTTTCTATTTGCTTTGAGACTGGATGATAAATATTACATTGAAATTCTTACAGAATAAAAGAAAATATTGACTGTGAATAGTCTATATCTCTTGGGACAAGGAGTATCAGGTAATTTCAGGCACCAAATAGGAGAAAGGGTATTAGGGAACTAAGTCTTAAGGGGCCAGAAAAGGAAAAAAAGCTATAGTGAACTTTATGTGCTAGAGTAGAATCAGAGAAACCAGTGTGAATTCATGGCTGTTAATATATACATAAATAGACAAAACAATACAGATATGTATATATGCAACGGTTAACACACACACACTTGCACATACATTCTTCCTGCTCCATCTGCTCTCAAGAGTATAGGAAAATGATTCTCTGATTCAATTAACAACGAGGAAACTCAGCATTCACTTGACTTCTAAATACCTTTAGAAGGTCTTGACTTCTCAGTACCAGTCCCCAATTAACAGAAGTCAGAACTCTTAGGAAATTATTGCAGGGCTGCAGCAGGGAAAATATAAGATGCCCCTGGAATATCTTGATATCAGAAAATAAGAAATTCTCACAAAAGGATTGGGAGATGTCAAAATGACACAGAAGCCAGCATGAAGAAGTTCCCAATGGCCAGAGCAATAAAATAAATGATAGAATAAATTATAATTCATAGAATAAAACAAATATCCACAGGTCCATATTAGTAAAAACAGCTGAATAATAAATGTGGGAGAAAGGACAACTCTCCATTATAGAAGAATTCTAATTAATAAAGATAGAAGAAATGTGAACACTACAAACTCACCGTTAGGCAAATATCACAATATTAAACTGTTGCAGGCAAGATCCACCCACAGATGCTAAAACCAAAGAGCAGAAGTCTGAGGAGCAAGAAGATATTTATCAATACAAAGAGAAAAATAGGAGCTTTACAGTGCAGAAACTAGGTGATGCTTTAAGCAAGTAATCCGAGTTAATATCAGTAGTAAAATGGGACACATCAACATCATGTACCCCTGAAATGATGTACTGTGAAGGACATATCACTTCTGTGGTATTTCTGACAAAAAGGCATAATCTGAATCTATTAATGAAGGAACATCTGACAAAAGAAAACTTAGAAATATTGTTAAAAAAAAACTCATCAAAGCATCAAAGTGTCAAAGTCATGACTAAAGAAATGTTACAGATCGAAGGAAACTAAAGAGATAAACAACTCAGTGTAATATGGGATCCTGAACTGGATTCTTATACAGAAAAGAACACAAGAGAAAAAATCTGGTAGAATTCTAATGAAGTCTCTAGTTTATTCAGTAGTATTGTACCAATGTGAATTTCCTGGTTTCGATAATTGCACTATGATCACATAAGACTGACAGGACAACTAGATGAAGGGTCCACAAGAACTCTCTCTACTCTTCCTGCAATGTTTCTATAAGTTTATTTCAAAATAAAAAAATTCAAAATGTCTATGATTTGAAGGCAAACCAATTAAAAAATAAAAAACTAAACCCAGTCAAGAGAATGATTTAATTGTAATACCATTACCTACACTATTAATAAGACAGTCCAACAATAAATCGTAAATATCAATGTTAAATAGCAAATATTTTAAGCATATCCACTATGTACCACGCACTGTGATACTGGCTAGGAATATCATGACCAAAAAGGCTAACACAGTCTCTATCCTTTGAGAGAAAACAGTAACTAGAAGAGCAAAATATGTAGTAAGAAGGAAAGCACAGGATGCTGGGGGAACACAACAATGAGCACCAAGGCAGTGCAAGTCATCAAGCAAGTCTTTCTGAGGAAATGACACTTCAGATGTGATATAAAGAAGAAACTTGCAGGATACAGGACAGGAAGAGGTAACTATATATGCAGGAGTTGAGAGTATGGCTAACTTGAGAATATCCTATACTGCTGGACCACACCAAGTGAAAGTCTAAAACAAACCTGAACACAGAGCAGGGAGCAGATAAGAGAAGGGCTATGTAAGACTTGTAAAAGATACCAGCAAGGGAGTAGTATGGTCTGATGCATTTTTAACAAGGTGCTGGTGAAGAGACTGAGACATTTCTAGAAACAAAGCAGATTAGACACGCTGAGAACCTTGCACAGTACAGAACACCTAAAAATGCTGAATAAAATTTAAAGACCATCTCTTTATATGCAGAGTTGAAAGAAAGTAAGAGACACCTTCAGAGGTCAGACACCTAAGAGAAAACACAAATCCATGAAGGAACTGAACACTGAAGCAAAAAGCTATCCCAAGGACATCCACAGAGATAAGCTGGTTAAGGAAGTAATACACTATCTAAATTAAATAGTACTTACACATAAACAGTAATATGCACAAAACCAAAACAGTTATTTAAAAGAAAGATAGTGAATTAAAAACCAACAGATATGTCTCTCACCACAGACCATTTGATAAACAAGCTCTCAAAGTCCACAGTCTAGTGCTGCTGCTGCTGCTGCTGCTAAGTCGCTTCGGTCGTGTCTGACTCTGTGCGACCCCATAGACGGCAGCCCACCAGGCTCCCCCGTCCCTGGAATTCTCCAGGCAAGAACACTGGAGTGGGTTGCCATTTCCTTCTCCAATGCATGAAAGTGAAAATGGAAAGGGAAATCGCTCAGTCATGTCCGATTCCTAGTGACCCCACGGACTGCAGCCTATTAGGCTCCTCCGTCCATGGGATTTTCCAGCCAAGAGTACTGGAGTGGGGTGCCACTGCCTTCTGCAAGTCTAGTGCTAGAAGCACCAAAGTTGATCTGTTTTTTCCTTTTCAGTTGATTCAGCTATTCTGTTCTTTAAATCCTATGTGCTACCGTAATTGCCTGCAACAAATCTCCATTTTATTCACTCTTCAAAACTGCTTGCAGTGAAAGAACTCAACTGAATCATTTCTACACTTAAAGTAGAACATATCATACATCCAAGGAGATGAATAATTTCTACCTACATTAAGGATAACTGTCACCAACTGAGTCACAGCACACTGTGAGAGGTGTCAAGACAGTACAAGCTTAGCTTCTACTGCTGCTACTATTCAAATTAGGCAACTTTATTATACAACTGAGATCTCAAACAAGTCAACTCTTTGGTAATTGTCTTCAGGTGACGTGGATACTATAAACTCAATGCATCTAACATCTTTTAAACATCTGGACATCTTTTAACTTTCTGGTGTCTTATGCCTAGGCCACTTTTGCATTCTAGCTGCCATATTTCTCACAAGGGCCTGATGTTAGCACATCCTGTTACACAGTAAGTACTAGAAGAGATCATAATTTTTCCAATAAAGATTACATTTGATTTGAGAGTAAGAGGTATTAATCCTACCTTTGCTTTGTTAACTTCAAAGCACTGTTTGCTCCTTTGCAGAACAGGAGGACATGTTTTGTGTATACAGTGTTGCTGCACTGTATAACCTCCATGTTTAGCTCTGAACATCATTAGTACTTCAATAACTCATAAGAAAATGGGACCCTGTGTTGGACATTTGGAAAACATCAAATTAAGGAAAACTGGTAATAAACCATAAATAATTGATATAATATTTCTAAGAAGCAACAGGGTGGGAATTCTCCTTTAGAAAAAGGACAAACACTATTCAAAATGAGTTCCCAAGACATAAAAATAAAGACACAAAGAAAAATCAATGACACTCCTAAAACTGGCATTCTTAACCAGAAGCTCACAGATAAACTATACAGAATTCATTCTAAAACTAGGAGTAAAATGTTTGTGATCCCAGGAGACATCTAAATTTTTCTTAAAATATGTAAAGTGATTTATTTGCCTTAAAGAAAGTTAAGATATACTGCTTAAGAATGCTAAAATCTTTGAAGTAAAGAGAAGAGAATACAGTACCAATTCTTCCCTGTTCCAGGATGCATGGAACAAATTAGTTCATCAGAATAAATTACTTAAGTAGACTGCAGCTGACTGAACTCACTGAAGAGTACTCAGCGAAAAGCACTGCTTTTTTCTGAATTTACTGAAATCTTTAGTCCCAGAATTTTTATTCACATAGAGGGAAATAAAGTTCTTTTATTGGGCAAGATTCTGAGAATCATGAAAAATAACATCTTAGAGCCTTAAGGAACCTAGGAAAATCTCTGATTACTAAAGGAAGGAATCTGAAATGTCTAATAGGCTGGAATATATTCAGTGGATAAGAATAAGAAGTCTTTAATTCTTACAGCTAACTTTATGTGCTCTTCAGACTTACATTTAATATTTTCTATTTAATTCTATTAAAGGCCATGTGCATAAATCCTACAGAGATTCCTGATTATGACTTTACTCTACAATATCCTTTTTATCTTTTGTCCTCAGAGTCACAAAGAATTGAATAAATATAATCTTACTCATGTTTGCAATATAAACTCAGATGGCATTCCCCAAAAGAAGGTTGTAACAGAATTACAGGGTTTCAGAGTTTCATAAAGAAACATCAATTCTGACGAGTTATTTTTGGCACATAGAGTCCAGAATTAGATCTATGAATATTCTATGAATGAAGCAGAGGATCTTGCTAAAGGCTTTAGGAAATAAAAGTAACCAATAAATTTGCAGATTACTGCTCATTTCTTCATTTTTTCATCCCAAAATAAAAAATAAAAGGCACAAGATATAAACATGTTAATTTGGGGATACAAAACAAATGCTTATTGATGATTTTTATTTACATTTTTCCCCTGAAATCACTTCCTCTCCACAAAAAAAACCTATGTTTTTAGTTTAAAGCCACCAACACTGTAAATCTATTTACCACAACTTATTTTCAAATTAAAATTTCACCAAAATACTTTTTTAACTACTAGAAATACTTTATAACAATTCACTTCTGAGTGTAATTTCTTTAAAAAAAAAAAAAGTTTTTTGAAAGCATATTTCGTTTCCTTTAAGTTTACATCCCAAATGTGGGCCAGAAGCACAAGTTTATCTCCTAATTAGAATTACATTTGACACTAAACGCACCCAACAAATGTCTAGTGCCTGTTTATTACACATCAGCTTCAGCGGTCCTTTCCTTAATACACTTGCATGTATCAAAAAAGTAATATGATGGACCAAAACTATCTCATTCTTGCTAATTTTAATTTCAACCCTTCCCATTAGCACCAACCTGTACAGAAAATATCTGCTATGAACCTTATAGCATTTTTCTGGAAATTCAAATAATTTTTTGCCTTACTGATCTTACAGCTTAGACTATGCCTACAGTACAGACTGGTTCCAAATAGGAAAAGGAGTCCGTCAAGGCTGTATATTGTCACTCTGCTTATTTAACTTCATGATGGACAGGGAGGCCTGGCGTGCTGCAATACATGGGGTCGCAAAGAGTCAGACACGACTGAGTGACTGAACTGAACTGAAAATGTAATGCTAAAAAAATGCATAGAAACACATTTATTTTTTAGCATATATTACTAAAAAACAACCAAAAAATACTGTTGAATGCTTGAAGAAATAAAAAGAATAAACTATACAACACTGGCTACTTGACAGGATAAAAAAACAGATTTTTTAATATGGCTCAGCTAATGAAATTGCCATATTTTATCTTAATTTGAAACAAAATAACCATTTTTTGTGATATATTCAAAAAGAGATGTACTGGAAAAGATATATTCTTAACAGCAAATAACAATAAAACCAATGTTTTGTGAGAAAAAAATTACATGTACATGAAAGAGGGCCTTTGGAATTAAAAAGAACTATAGGATTAAGCTGAGAAAAGAGGAAGAACAGAACTTGTGAAGGTGTTTCATTGTCTCATTCATGAGCACACTACCGCAATAAAGACACTGAAGCTGGCGGTGTCCAAACTGCTACACAGACTCACAAAGGTCACTAATTATTTTAATTAAAAAAAAAAATCTTTAAAATGTAGTAAGAAAAAAATGTAATAAAATTCCTATAGTAGTTTGTAGTAAGCTATAGTAATAGTAAAAATCTTTCATTGAATACAAAAGTGTGCTGTTCATCTCATGTTAAAGTAATTTAAAAAGCTCTTAAGCCTAAAATCAGAAAACAAATGTTTTGTATTTGCTGAACTTTTCTGGAGTAAGTAGCTTTCAGTAGTGTGCTATGTAGCAGATATTAAAATTTAAAAAAACAAACAAAAACACTTAATCTGTCCTTTCAAAGAAAAGGTAACATTTCAACAATAAGTAAGAATGCATGTGCTTTTCAAAAGTGATCTGCCCTAATGGAGACAGCTTTTTGAAAAGGGTATTTAGAAATGGGACTTTTAAATTGCTGTTGCTGAAAAATACACACAAATACCTGCACACTAAAATATTTGGATACAATTAAAAAAAGAATCTCCCAAATGAGGAATACAAATCAGCTGTTGATTCATCTGGAAAAACTAAAGATGAAACTTTGGTTTGTAACAGTAATTAGAGGATACCAAAGAAGATAAAAATTTAATAGGCAAACATAAAGAAAATTTTTGGAATTAGTGAGTGAAATTTAAAAATAAATAATTTGAATTAGTTTGTAACTACAAACTTCTTCCATCTGTACCTACTCTTCTTTGTAAGAGAAGATGATGGCCAGGAAAGCAAAGTATCAAATACAACTTACAAAAAGAACTTTCAATACCTATATTAAAAACCAATCATATTTCAAAAGAAATTAAGAAATCAATTCCATTCAGAAAAGTGTACAAAAGAGAATAAAAAGTTTAAGAATAAGTTTGACATAAGTGTAAAAGTTTTACTCTGAAAATTACAAAACACTGTTGAAAGAAATTAAAGATGATATAAAAAAATGGGAAGACATCCCAAGTTCATGGATCAAAAGATTTAAGTGTCAGTATAGAAATACTTCCCAAATTGATCCATGGATTCAACACAATTTTTAACAAAATTCTATTGGTTTCTTTGCCAAAACAGACAAGCTGATTCTAAAATTCTTATGGAAATACAATGAACCTAGCATAGTCAAATCAATCTGAAAAATAAGACCAAGGTTGGCAAACTCATACTTCCTGATTACAAAACTTTATAACCAATAAGGAATTGGTATTCAAAATAAATAAAGAATTCTAATAAGTCAATAATAAAAAGAGAACCAATTTAAAAAATAGGTAAAGGATCTGAACAGACATTACCCTAAAAAAAATATACAACTGCTAATAAGCACATGAAAAGCTGTTGAGTATCATTAGCCAAATGGGAAATGCAAACCAAAACCACAGTGATATGGGGATTTCCTGGCAGTGCAGCAGTTAGGACTCTGTGCTTTGACCGCTGAGGGCATGGGTTCAATCCTTCGTCGGGACACTAAGATCCTACTAGCTGTACGCAGCACTACCAAAACAAACAAAAAGCCAAAACCCACAATGACATACCGCCTCACATCCTTCAGTTCAGTCAGTTCAGTCGCTCAGTCGTGTCCGACTCTTTGCGACCCCATGAATCGCAGTACGCCAGGCCATCCCTAGGATGGTGATAACCCAAAATTGGGAAAACTACAAGTGGCAAGGATAAGAGAAACTGGAACCCTCATACACTGCTGATGGAAATATAAAACGGTACAGCTGCTTAAACAGAGTTACTTTATGACCTAGAAATTCCACATCTAGGTATATATGCAAAAGAACTGAAAACTTAAAGGAATTTGCATGCAAATATTCATAGCAGCATTATTTATAATGGTCAAAAGGTGGAAGCAACCCCAACATCCATCAACTGATGGACTAACAGCTGAATAAATATGTGGTCTTATCCATAAGATATTGTTTGCCAATGAAAAGAAATGAAGTACTGATACATCTGAGTTCAGTCAGTTCAGTCGCTCAGTCGTGTCCGACTCTTTGCGACCCCATGAATCGCAGTACGCCAGGCCATCCCTAGGATGGTGATAACCCAAAATTGGGAAAACTACAAGTGGCAAGGATAAGAGAAACTGGAACCCTCATACACTGCTGATGGAAATATAAAACGGTACAGCTGCTTAAACAGAGTTACTTTATGACCTAGAAATTCCACATCTAGGTATATATGCAAAAGAACTGAAAACTTAAAGGAATTTGCATGCAAATATTCATAGCAGCATTATTTATAATGGTCAAAAGGTGGAAGCAACCCCAACATCCATCAACTGATGGACTAACAGCTGAATAAATATGTGGTCTTATCCATAAGATATTGTTTGCCAATGAAAAGAAATGAAGTACTGATACATACTACAACATGGATGATCTAGGAAAACATTTTGTTAAATGAAAGAAGCTAGTCACAAAAGACCACATAATGTTCGACTGCGTTTATATTAAATGTTCAGAATAGGCAAATCCAAAGACAGAAAGCAGATCAGTGTTACGTAGGACTGTGGGAGATGAAAAGGAAGGAAGAGTGACTGCTAACGGTACAGGGATTTGGGGGAGTGATGAAGAGGTTTCAAAAGCGACTATGGTGCTGGCTATACACCCCTGTGAATATACTAAAACTCACTAAACTATATATAATTTAAGTGGATGAATTCCATGATCTGTGAATTAAGTCTCAATTGAAAAATTAAGCTTATTTCATCACACTGTTGACTTCTCAAAAAATGGTTTGTGCTGATAAAGGAAATTTATGTATCAGGACCCACAAAATAGAGGCTGCCCCAGTGACCCAGCCCACATCACAAATCTAAACCTAAGTCAGCCTATGACTATATAGATCGATCCTGCCTGCCCAAAATCCTTCAGAAAGGGAGCACCACTGTTTGTGAGGCACTGTACTTCCCAATCCATCAACTGTCTACCTTTAATAAAGGATATCAAACTCGTTCGCTAAAGTGCATTATTTTTGTCATCTGACAGCATTGTTAATGAACATAAATTATTTGAAAGTATATTGCTACTTATATTCCTTTATGAATAGGAAATCTGGAATTCCTCTTTTGTCTAGAATTTGTGATTTAATTTTTAAATTTAGGGGAACAGAAAAAATACATTTAGGAAAAAAAAACCTTTCTATTTGGAAACAATCTCAAACTTACAGAAAAGTTGTAGGTACAGTATCATAGAGTGGTATAACAACAACATATGTATATAAGTGGTCTTTGATCTTGATTCCTGGAAAGAGCTCATAAAACTCTGCCATTTCATGAGTGACAGGAATGTCTTCTGTTGTTCAAAACGAGTTTATGCTAATGAGGTGCCTTTTGCTAGTCCCTGCATCCCCTGCAGATTGCTTCAAGATGAAGGCTGGTCACCAGAAAGACCAAGACTGTGATTAGGTGTTAGACCTTTAAGCCTCACTCCCTAACCTCCAGTGAGGGGAGAGGGGCTAGAGATTAAGTTCAAGTGACCAAAGATTTAATCAATTATATGTGTGTGTTAGTCGCTTAGTCATGTCTGACTCTTTTCGACCCCCCGTACTTTAGCCCGCCAGGCTCCTCTGTCCGTGGGGATTCTTCAGGCAAAAATACTGGAGTGGGTAGCCTTTCCCTTCTCCAAGGGATCTTCCCAACCCAGGACGAAACCCAGGTCTCCTGCACTGCAGGCAGATTCTTAACTGTTTGAGCCACCCCATTAATAGCGGGGTTCAGAGAGCTTCCAAGTTGGTTAATATATCAATGTGCATGCCTACAGAGGGCATGGGAACTCTGAGATAATCACCCCAACCCTTAATACCTTGCCCTGTGCATCTCCTTCCATTTGTCTGTTGCGTAAGTAGAGCACTTTCCTGAGTTCTGTGAGTCATCCTAGCCAATTAACAAATGTGAGGCAGGGGTGGGTAATGTAGCCCCCAATATTGTAGTTGACCAAGCAGAAGTATGGGTGCTCAGGACTCCACTTGCAGCTGGTGTATGGACTGCCCTGTAGGACTACCCTTAAACTTGTGGGATCTGACACTAAATCCCGGGTAGATAATGTTAGAACTGAACTGAATTGCCAGATACCCAGTTGGAGTCTGAGAGCTGGGTGTTGGTGTGGAAAAAGGACACATCAAAAAAAAAAAAAAATACAAACAGAAAAATGATTCATTTCCTTGAACCATCTGAGAGTAAGTTTCAAAATGATGACATCATCCTCAAATAATTTATAATATATTTCTACAAACCATACCATTTCCTGTATAACCATAATATAAACAACAAAATCAAAAATTTAATATTGATATGACAGGGGCAGAATGAAGGGACAAAATAGTGACTAAACAGTTAATCTCACCAGGGTACTGTAAGTAAAAATATACAGGAGACCCCTGTAAGTTAATGATTACTCAAGAAAGCAGGCTTGCCTAGCAGCAAAACCATGCAACAGAAGCACAGAACATGCCCCCAAACAGTAAAACAATGGTGGCAAGAGAGCCATATCCTGAGTTAATGATCCCTAGGACATGCTCTCTGCACATACAAAAAACAATAATTTGTAGACCTAGCTTGACCAGCAGAGACAATAAAACTTCCCTGCTTAACCTGGAGGAGGAGCTAACGATGAAAACATGACGTCTATTCAAGAAAGACAAAGAAGGTCTTCTCCCCCTCCCCACTTTTCCTTTCATTATAAAACTGTAGCCCAGTAAGTTCTCAGGGCGTGGCATTTCTTCCCACCTTGTAAGCCTCACAAGCATCCTATTCTTACAAATCACTTCTTATCTATCACTTTGCTCTTGCTGAATTCTTCCCTGCAGTGAGATATAAAGGACTATGGTACTGGAGGTCTTTGGAGCACCCCTGAAATGACAACAATCAGTTTTAGATGGCGACTGCAGCAGGACTGTGGTAAGATCACGTCTGGGGTAGGGTCCTAGCAAGGCCGTGGGATGCCACAGGCTAGCAGTTCTGGGGAGGATGCTCCATTGATGACAGCCAATTTCAGGTAGGCTGATCAACTCTGAATGCTTTGGGGCTCTGATCAGGTCCCTAAGTACAGGCCAGGGAAATGATTATATGAATGTTTAAAGACAGGGAACTGGAAGAATGATGGAAACCAGCATGGGTTGCTATAGAATGGTATGGAGACGTGGAAGGGATCTTATTACTGGTGCAGAAGACAAGGGAAATGGTATACGAAAAGGAAGGATTTCACTGTCTGGGTTGCCTTGGTTAGGTTCCAGTCCTGCCTGCACAGAAACATAAATAGACAACAGAATGTCTATGCTTGTGCACACTCAACAGCAAGCTTGGGATAAAGCCAGCCACTATATCATGTCACAGGATTTAGCAATCTATACTCTTCTCTTTCATTCTGAGGTTTTCCATCTCTGCTCTACATCTGAAAAAAAAAAAAAAAACCCATTTCTTTCCTTTTTAACTCCAGGAGACTTTTTACTACACTCACTAGAACAATGCATTCTCTCTCAGTTGGAAAGAAACCAGCCTAATTCTGAGACTTTTCTTCTATCCCTGATTAAAACTGAAGACTATGTGTTTCTCATAAGGTCTCCTGCCTTTTGAGATGCCCCACATTCTGACTGTGAAATGTTTCTAAGTAAATACCCATCATTTTGTCTCTTGCTGAATTCTTTCTGTGATGAGATATCAAAAACTTCATCAAGTCTTGAAATCAGGTGTGTAATCTCAATTAAACGACCCTGGGTTAAAGTCCCAACCTGGGTTTTGACTGGGTTAGAATCCCAGCTACCTGGGTTTACATCCTAATCTTGGTTACATGGGTTCAGTCCTAAACCTAAAAAAAAAGCTGTAAATTAAATAGTCAGGACTATGGGAAATCCAAGACAGCCACCTGGTTCTTTCTGGCTCCTTGACAATCCTGTTTTTATTTAATGGGTTAAAGCTTTTCTTAACTAAGAAGCTAAGTTCTCTCTCTCGCTCACACACAAAATGGTTAAAAATGTGTTCTTCACCTGGGGTATACTTTTTCTTTACTGGACAAAATGTACATGCCTATGTGATCAATTAGCCAGACTTATTTTACAAACAAATCAATCTTAATTTGGCTATATTTGGTAAAAATAAGGGTAATTTTAGGGGAAAATTCTATTTTAATAAATATTAAATTTTAGTTTTGCTACTTGAGGTACATATCTACTGCTTAAAATTAACTTTTCAAATAGCTCTTTGGTGCCACGTTATATTATTGTAAAACATAACTGAGTTATTAAGAAAGTATTCTAAGCTTGTTTCTCAAACTGATCACTGTAATCTATCTTTGGATAAAGACCAAATGCTTATAATCTATAATCATGGGATATATAGTTAAAAAAAAAAAAAAAAAGGTTTTAAAGGACTGTGTCCCACCTAGATAAAAGACCTCTTATCGGGTATTCTTAAGTTCACCATGTCACCCCAACAACCACCCCGGAAAAACCAAAGGGAATCAACTTCTAAGACTTAAGATCAGTTCAGTCACTCGGTGGTGTCCGACTCATTGTGACACCATGGACCATAGCACGCCAGGCCTCCCTGTCCATCACCAACTCCCGCAGTTTACCCAGATGAATGTCCATTGAGTCAGTGATGCCATCCAACCATCTCATTCTCTGTCATCTCCTTCTCCTCCTATCTTCAATCTTTCCCAGCATCAGGGTCTTTTCAAATGAGTCAGTTCTTCCTAGCAGGTGGCCAAAGTACTGGAATTTCAGCTTTAACATTGGACCTTCCAATGAACACCCAGGACTGATCTCCTTTAGGATGGACTGTTTGGATCTCCTTGCAGTCCAAGGGACTCTTAAGAGTCTTCTCCAACACCACAGTTCAAAAGCGTCAATTCTTTGGCGCTTAGCTTTCTTTATAGTCCAACTCTTACATCCATACATGACTACAGGAAAAACCATAGCCTTGACTAGATGGACCTTTGTTGGCAAAGGAATGTCTCTGCTTTTGAATATGCTATCTAGCTTGGTCATAACTTTCCTTCCAAGGAGTAAGCGTCTTTAATTTCGTGGCTGCAGTCACCATCTGCAGTGATTTTGGAGCCCCCCAAAAAATAAAGTCAGTCACTGTTTCTCCATCTATTTGCCATGAAGTGATGGGACTGGATGCCATGATCTTAGTTTTCTGAATGTTGAGTTTTAAGCCAACTTTTTCACTCTCCTCTTTCACTTTCATCAAGAGGCTCTTTAGTTCCTCTTCACTTTCTGTCATAAGGGTGGTGTCATCTGAATATCTGAGGTTATTGATATTTCTCCCAGAAATCTTGATTTCAGCTTGTGCTTCTTCCAGCCCAGTGTTTCTCATGATGTACTCTGCACAGAAGTTAAACAAGCAGGGTGACAATATACAGCCTTGATGTACTCCTTTCCCAATTTGGAACCACTCTGTTGTTCCATGTTTGGTTCTAACTTTTGCTTCCTGACCTGCATACAGGTTTCTCAAGAGGCAGGTCAGGTGACCTGGTATTCCCATCTCTTTCAGAATTTTCCAGTTTGTTGTGATCCACACAGTAAAAGGCTTTGGCATAGTTAATAAAGCAGAAGTAGATGATTTTCTGGAACTCTCTTGCTTTTTAGATGATCTAGCAGATGTTGGCAATTTGATCTCTGGTTCCTCTGCCTTTTCTAAATCCAGCTTGAACATCTGGAAGTTCACAGTTCAAGTAATGTTGAAGCCAGGCTTGGAGAATTTTGAGCATTACTCTACTACTTTTCCTTACGTAATAAAAGTGCCCCACAGAGGACTTCCTGGGCCTTGATGCCAGTCTTTCCCTCTCTCCAACTTCTAAAAGTGCTAATTTTTTATTTCCAATTTACAGCCAGACCAGTTCTTACTCACTGTCAAGAGCACTAGGGACTCCTCCAATACTATTTCTTTGTGGCAGCTTCTTGGACTTTTAACACCTGGTTTGGAGACTACATTAGAAGCGATAACATCTAAAGTTGTAAGCACAAATTTTAATTAAATTACATGGTGGATTTTAACATGGGAAGGAAACTCTTGGATAGCTAACTACTGCCCCAGCGAAAGCTACTATATCCACGGAAATGACTGTTCCAACAAGGGCTATCTCACAGGCGGCAACCAAAACACCAGTCGAGGTTATTACAGCCAGAGCCCACACAGACCAAACGGCAGCCCAAGCCCAGGAAGGCCATATAGTACACTAGGCGGGGAACAACACTGTCCCTGAGGCAGATCCACAATGGAGCCACCAAATAAATTTTATTGACAGAGACAGATGGAACTAAATGATTGTTAAATAATTTGAGGGAATAAAAAAGCTTACAGTGAAGCCTGTTAATCATGAAAAAATAAAAGAAGTCCAACAGAGGCAAGATGAAAATCCTACAGTTTTTCAAGGGAGATTAATGAAAGCTTTTAAAAAGTATACATATGTGGATCCTTCCTCCCTCGAGGGACAAGCCCTTTAAGCTATGCATTGCATAGTCAAGTCTGCCCAATATATCAGGCACAACATTTAAAAAACTGCTAGCTCTCACATCTCTACGAACAAGTTACTCCAATTGGCTTACTCATTTTTCAATAATAGGGGTATGAAAAAGGCTGAAATGCACCCAGAAAGATAAACAAAAAGCTCAAATGATTACATGGCTTTGTCCACTCAGGACAACCAAAGAAGAGGCTAGGCTTTCTGGGCCAATCAGGCCATGGTGGACCACAAGTCCCACGGGTACTCAGACAAAATCAGTGTGCCTGCCCTGTGTGGACAGATGGGACACTGGAAGAAAGATTGTGATCTATGTGCCAAACAACCAGGGCATTGGAAGACAGAATGCCTCAGATGCCAGCAAGTAACAGGGGCCCCTTGGCCATTGAAGGTCTCATAATCAGAAGACTAACAGGGCCCGAGGCCAAAATGGCTCTGCCTAAAGATGAGATCTTTATAACTAATATCAAGACTTCAGTGGTCACTGAAATGGCAAGCCACCTGATTGAATTTCTCACATACAGTGGTGCAACCTTCTTGGTTTTAACCCAAATAATTGAAAATCTTAACAATTGTAGAAAAATATGTAATGGGAGTGTCAGGAGACAGGGCCACAGTTTTCTGGGACCCCTTTTCTGTAACATCAGTAGTCGGTTTTTTTCTACATTGCTTTCTATTGTGTCTGATTATCCTATTTCTTTAATGTAAGGGAATTACTAACTAAATTAGGGGCCACTCTCTCTCTCTCGGGACAAGAGAGCCACTCTCATCACCAAATGGTATTAATAACAGAAAAAAAAGGAACAGATTAAATTGATAACTGAGATAATTTCTCAATGCAGAGAAGCATTCAGCAAGAGCGAAGTGGAAGATAAGAAGTGATTAGAATAGGATGTATGTGAGGCTTACAAGTGGGCAGGTGAGAAATGTCATGCCCTGAGAACTTACTGGGCTACAGTTTTATAATCAAAGGAAAAGTGGGGAGGGAGAGAAGACTTTGTCTTTTTAAAATAGATGTTATGTTTTCATTAGTTCCTCCCTAAAATATAAAACACTGAGATTCTGGGCCTCAGTTCAGTTCAGTCGCTCAGTTGTGTCCGACTCTTTGCGACCCCATGAATCAAAGCACACCAGGCCTCCCTGTCCATCACCATCTCCCGAAGTTCACTCAGACTCACGTCCATTGAGTCCGTGATGCCATCCAGCCATCTCATCCTCGGTCGTCCCCTTCTCCTCCTGCCCCCAATCCCTCCCAGCATCAGAGTCTTTTCCAATGAGTCAACTCTTCGCATGAGGTGGCCAAGGTACTGGAGTTTCAGCTTTAGCATCATTCCTTCCAAAGAAATCCCAGGGTTGATCTCCTTCAGAATGGACTGGTTGGATTCTGGGCCTAACTAAGGACAAACAGATTGAGGTCTTAAGAGACCCTATTACAGATTTGGAAACTGGAAAAAAAATGGTTTGGATCTTTAAAATCATGATAATAACATTTTAATGACTTTTTTAATGCTTATTGTTGTATTTCTTTTAATTTATATCTTTTTGTAGACTCACCCTTCAAGGCTTAACATCTGAGCTAAAAAGATGATGCTAACCAGAATGACACTAACTTATAGTTGTCCCAATACAGAAGGGACAGTAAGTCATGTGTTCACTCCTTCCCAAGGCAGGCCTACACCCTATCTCGGCTCAAAATAGCTAATGAATGAACAAACTTTTCCTCTTACCATTTTTTTAAGCATAAAAAGGTAAACACCAGGAGGGTGGAATGATGGGGACAGAATGAAGGGATAAAACAGGTGATTAAACAGTTAAGCCTACCAGGGGATTTTAAGTAGAAAAACACGGGAGACCCTGTAAGTCAACGATTACTGGAGAAAGCAGGTTTGCTTAACCACAACCCATGCAACAAAACCATGGGACATGCCCTAATACAGTAAAACAATGGGGCCATGAGACTCACATCCTGCCCAGTGAGCTCACTAAGTTAATGCTCCCGAGCACAAGCTCTCAATACACATAAACCGTAACTTGTGGATCTGGCTTGACTATTCAGGGACAAGAAAACTTTCCAGCTCAACCTGGAGGAGGAACTGATGATGATAACATGACGTCTATTCAAGAAAGACAAAAGTCTTCTCCCCCTTTCCACTTTTCTTTTGATTATAAAACTGTAGCCCAGTAAGCTCTCAGAGCATGGCATTTCTCAAGCACCCGCTTGTAAGCGTCACAAGTGTCCTATTCTAATAAATCATTTATCTTCCACTTTGCTCTTGCTGAATGAATTCTTCTCTGTACTGAGACATAAAGGACTATGGTACTGGAGCTCTTCGGAGCCCTGGTGAAATGACACCAATGGCTTTCAGAACATACTACCATTTAACCCTCAGATCCTATTCACATTTCTCCAAAGATCCAGTCCAGAATCACATTTAGTTGTCATGTCTCTTAAAATTCTTTTGATCTAAAAAAACTCTTCAGTCTTTTCTAGACTTTAGTGACCTTTACACTTCATAAGATTGTATGCAGGCAGTTATTTTATAAAATGTCCCTCAATTTGGGTTTATCTGGTAATTTCTCAAGATTACACTTAAGTTATACATCTTTGGCAGAAACCTCACAGAAGTGATGCTGTGTTTTTATTGCATTTGATCAGATGGCACACAACTTACATTTGTCCAATTACGGGTGATGCTACTAATTACTTGACTAAGGTGCTGCCTTAAGTGGTAGGCATCTCCACTGTAAATGAATTCTTTTTCCTCTTTGTAATTAATAAGCATTTTGTGAAGCATGTGCTAGCAGCCTGTTCCTAATCAAAATTTAAATTTACTAATTTATTGTCATTTTCCCTCTCTATAATCAATAAGGAATTTAAGGAGTGGTAGTTTGAGACCATATAAATATCCTAATCTTCATCAGAATTAAATGCATTTATTTTAAAATTTCTATCAGTATGCACTTAAGGATCTCTATTTATTCATTAATATCATTATTCACTTTGATACCTAAAATATTCTAGATTTGGCCAGCAGAGGCCTCTTTGAGTAGGTTTCTCTATCACTTTGATATGTCCCCATTATTCTTCAAGTAAGTCCTTATTTTTTGGCACAAGGTATTCTAGGTTCATCTTATATGCGCCCTCCCCCAGCCCTGGAATCAACCACTTCTCTAAGGAATTCTGGTTTGTTTTAGTCACTTCTACAGGGTGATATACAAGTTCCCCCAAATCACTGTGCTATGCAAAGTTGTTCAGTAACAACTGCACGGCTTATGGATAAAGTGGGATTAGGAACACAAAACTCAAAATCTTCATTCGGGCACATTTAAAAAACAAGAACCTAATAAAAATAGTATCACAGTTTTATATATGTTAAATGGCTACAGAATACATAAATGTCACAATAAACGTAGCATTCTACCTCAAAAAAAAAAAAAAGAACTCAAATTTGCTTCTGAAAAGTGACAGTCTGAAGGGGTATAATTTTTGAATTATTGGGAAGTGGTGAAGAGGGTGAGTTATATGAAATGAGAAAAAGTCTGGAATGGATGTGAATGGATGTAGTAGACAATGCCAGTGGTAAAATAAGATAGCCGGTAAATTTTGATGTGCACATGTGTGCATTGTGTGTTACACAGTTTAGTTCAGCTGTACATAGTAGTCTGAGTTCATCAAGGGCACAATTATACATAAATAAACACCAAATTCACTTTGCTTTCCACCTGTTTCCTAATATATTAACTGGACTGGAATAAACTCATGTTTTCAAACTAAGTGCTAGAATAGAACTAACTATACTTAGGAACTAACATCTGGATGCTCAGTGAGCTTGTTTTTCATGGGGTGTGGAAAATTCTGAAGGAGATGGGAATACCAGACCATCTGACCTGCCTCTTGAGAAACCTGTATGCAGGTCAGGAAGCAACAGTTAGAATTGGACATGGAACAACAGACTGGTTCCATATAGGAAAGGAGTATGTCAAGACTATATTGTCACCCTGCTTATTTTAACTTCTATGCAGAATACATCATGAGAAACCCTAGGATAGATGAAGCGCAAGCTGCAATCAAGATTTCCGGGAGAAATATCAATAACCCCAGATACACAGATGACACTACCCTTATGGCAGAAAGTGAAGAGGAACTAAAGAGCCTCTTGATGAAAGTGAAAGAGGAGAGTGAAAAAGTTGGCTTATAGCTCAACATTCAGAAAACTAAGATCATGGCATCCAGTCCCATCACTTCATGGCAAATAGACGGGGAAACAGTGTCAGACTTTATTTTTTTGGGCTCCAAAATCACTGCAGATGGTGACTGCAGCCCTGAAATTAAAAGACGCTTACTCCTTGGAAGGAAAGTTATGACCAACCTAGACGGCATATTGAAAAGCAGAGACATGCCTTTGCCAACAAAGGTCCTCTAGTCAAGGTTATGGTTTTTCCAGTAGCCATGTATGGATGTGAGAGTTGGACTACAAAGAAAGCTGAAAGGCACAGTGTTGATGCTTTTGAACTGTGGTGTTGGAGAAGACTTTTGAGAGTCCCTTGGACTGCAAGAAGATCCAACCAGTCCATCCTAAAGGAAATCAGCCCTGGATGTTCATTGGAAGGACTGATGCTGAAGCTGAAACTCCAATACTTTGGCCACCTGATGCAAAGAGCTGACTCATTTGAGAAGACCCTAATGCTGGGAAAGACTGAAGGTGGGAGGAGAAGGGACCAACAGGATGAGATGGTTGGATGGCATCACCAGCTCAATGGACATGAATTTGGGTAAACTCCAGGAGTTGATGATGGACAGGGAGGGCTGGCGTGCTGTGGTCCATGGGGTCGCAAAGAGTCAGACACGACTGAGCATCTGAACTCTTTAGCTCTTCTTTGCTTTCTGTCATAAGGGTGGTATCATCTGCATATCTGAGGTTACTGATATTTCTCCTAGCAATCTTCATTGCAAC
The DNA here is from genome assembly GCA_006410675.1 of Oreotragus oreotragus. Classification (NCBI taxonomy): domain Eukaryota; kingdom Metazoa; phylum Chordata; class Mammalia; order Artiodactyla; family Bovidae; genus Oreotragus; species Oreotragus oreotragus. The sequence continues at coordinate 537,319 of SJYX01007284.1, read as the reverse complement.
TTGTGCCTCCTCCAGCCCAGCGTTTCTCATGATGTACTCTGCACATAAGTTAAATAAGCAGGGTGTCCATAAATAATACAGCCTTGATGTACTCCTTTCCCAATTTGGAACCAGTCTGTTGTTCCACGTCCAGTTCTAACTGTTGCTTCCTGACCTGCATACAGATTTCTCAGGAGGCAGGTTAAGATGGCCTGGTATTGCCATCTCTTGAAGAACTTATGAATATATGCTTAGGACTGTGCTAGCTAGAACTATGCTAGAAGTAGAAGATATTTCCTTCTCTCAGCCAAAATACAGGATGCTGATTTTGTAGATGTACCAAATTGATAATAATCAAGACAAAATATAACAGTGATGAAATGAATACTATATAACCACAAAACTAAAAAGAAAGTTATTTTTCCTCTCAGCTTATTTATTAGTAGTACAACTGAAGTGGCAGTTCTAACATTCTCAGTACTGCCACTTCAAAGACAATTACCCTGACATGTAATACTGTCTAGCTGTTTTACTGTTTTTCAGAAGAGATTCAACTATGATTTCTTGAGTGTCTACAATTTGCTACGTCCTGTGCACACAGCCATCTTCAACTGTCAGAACTCCAATTATTATTTTGTACAGAGGAAAGTTAGGCTCAAAGAGATCTGCCAAAAGTCAACTAAAGAGCAGAGTTCATTGGGATTCAAATTCAGATTCTGCTGCTAACACAGTATTGTTTCGACACAATATAGAGCTAAACTATTCTACTTTTGTTTTTTTAGACCATTAAAAGCAAGTTTTAGGTATCTGTTATTTTTTTATCATGTGGTAGTCCTATCAAATTCTAAAACAATGTTGCAGTATCAAATTGGAAAATTATTTTTTAGTTCTATCAGTAACTTTATACATTCTTCTGCTACTGCTGCTAAGTTGCTTCAGTCGTGTCTGACTGTGCAACCCCAGAGACGGCAGCCCACCAGGCTCCCCCGTCCCTGGGATTCTCCAGGCAAGAACACTGGAGTGGGTTGCCATTTCCTTCTCCAACGAATGAAAGTGAAGAGTGAAAGTGGAGTCGCTCAGTTGTGTCCGACTCCCAGCGACCCCATGGACTGCAGCCCGCCAGGCTCCCCTGTCCGTGGGGTTTGCCAGGCGAGAGTACGCCCACCCTTCTAGTACTCTTTAAAAACACATTGATGCTGTCTATGATGATTCGATGACCAGCCAGAAGATCTGTGATCTGGGAATCATTATATTTCCAAAAAAAAAAAAAATTTACTGAATGTTCAATTTTCCTACACAATCAGACATTTCAGAGGCAGTCTATGGAAGAGCATTCTTCCTCTGGGATCTGTTAAATCAAAATTAGTTAATCTTCAGTTGAAAATACAGTCAATCAAAACTCTTCACCACAATCAAGTTGTTTAACCAAGGTGTATGGCTGAGCAAAGTGGAAATTCCTGTCTCTAAATTCCTGACAGTAATAGTTACATACAGAAGATGAAAATAAGGCAAGTTTCAGATGCCAAAATCAAGCATACAGGACTTTGGTGAAAGTTGCTATTTCTAAAACATTCCAAAAAGATTAAGACAGGAACAGGGAAATACCAGTATCATCCAATGTTTTAAGGTAACGTGTCAATATCCGAATCAGTAACGAAAGTACACCAAAGAGAAAAACAAATTTAGCTATACAATTCCAAAAAGAGAAAAGATAATCCTTTAAAAAATTTAGTCATCTAAGCTAACTACTACCCTTTATTCTGTTACAATTTTTCTGTCTTATTTATAAGCCAAGTTCATTTTCCAGTCCATTTTATCTTCTGTTATCCATGGTGAGTATGTGAGTCTGCAAGCAAATGTTAATTAATGCCATAAACATTCAACTTTTACTTGAATTTCAATCTTATTTTCATCCTACTCATACTATCTTCTTCCTCTTTTTCCATTACTAAGTGTCATAGATGATGCTATCATTATATTGCTTTCTGTATTTATAAGGGCCCAAGCTCATATCCCCAGACTTATGGGCGACATATTTAATCCCTTTAGACATTAACTCTTCCTTTCTCCTTCCTCTTGATGGAAACAATTTTCAACAGTCTATGTGAAAGATGAGCTCACCATGCCTTACACAATTAAAATTATAGACATGCTGGTGAGATTTATTTCAATGATTATTTCCATCTGCTCTTTCTATTCCACAGGAAAGAGGGTCTGCCACTGCAAATTGAGCTATTGGCTCATTTAAATTATTCTACCTCTGAAAGTGACCCATATTTAATTTTCCAGGAAATAGATAAAACAATTATGCATTGTGACAACTATAGTAGAATACACAAATAGAAGAACACACAAAATTTTTAAATGCTATCAGCAAATTTGGCTTCCCTTTTACTCCTATTTTATAAATAAAACTAATGTTAATGCTCACAAAGTAAATCTAATATAAAATTTCTCTAAATTTTTGAACAGTAGCAGGTAAGAGATATAGCTTTAAAGAATCTCGATTTACTGTAAAGATCAGAAACTTCCACTTTCTAGTAAATTCATTCCAAGTATTATTTACTAGGTACTGATCTAAAAGGTATGCTTTGAATGACTGGCCTTATTAGAAAAGCTATACCAAGGAGTACAGGAGAATTTAATTGGATTAACAACAACAAGAAAAAATAAAATAAACCATATGGATCAGGAATAAAAAAAAATCAAAACTGTTCTTATTCACAGACAATACAAAGTGTATGTACTACTTTCTAAGAAATCTACAAAAGCACGACTAGAACTGATAAGTGAACTTAACTACATTTCAGACTGCAAGGACAATACAGAAAATTTAACTATATCTCTACACACTAATGCGGCTTCCCAGGTGGTGCTAGTGGTAAAGAACCTGCTTGCCAGTGCAGGAGACATAAGAGACCTGGGTTCGATCCTTGGGTTGGGAAGACCCCCCTGGAGGAGGTCATGGCAATCTACCCCAATATTCTTGCCTGGAGAATCCTGATGGACAGGGGAGCCTGGTGGGCTACAGTCCAGGGAGTTGCAAAGAATCGGACACGACTGAAGCGCTTGAGCTAGCAACAAATGACTAGAAAATAAAATTTTAAAATATTACTATTTATGATAGCATCAAAAATATTTAATACTTAGGGACAAATTTAGCAAAATATAGGCAAGATCTGTACACAAAAATGTGGAAAACTAAAACTACAAGAAAACTAAAAACACTGCAAAGACAAAGACCTAAGTAAGTGGAGAAATATATCATGTTCATTGATTAAAATATTCACATTGTTATATACTAACATTAATATGTGAATTCTTACCAAAATGATTTACAGATTCAGTGCAATTCCAGACTAAATCCCAGCAGGCTTTTTTGCAAAACTTGACAAGATTTTAGACTTTACTTGGGAATGTCAAAAAACCTAGAACAGCCAAACAATTCTGAAGATGAAGAAAAAAGCTGGAACGTTTATATTGTCCAATTTTAGAACTTAACTATGAAGCTACAGTAATGAAGACAAGTGTTACACTGGCATAAGGATAAACCCTACGGAATACAATAGAGAGCCCAGAAATACACCCACATATGTATAATTAATTGCTTTCCCACAAAGACAACAATAGAATTCAACCCTTCCTATACATATTTTCAAACATACGTGAGGAGGAAACACTATTACTCCATGTTATTTGTTTGGAAATAAAAAAATTAAAACGTGCAAAGGCTTACTTTTCCCTGATTAGTAACATATTAAATCCACAGAGAAAAGTATCTCAATGTTTTCTCTCTGTATGTTCAGCAATTGGTTCCTCTCCTTTGGGAAATGGAATGCAATGACCTATGTACTGCAGAAATACAGCTGCTTTTCTCTTATTTGAACTAAATGAAAGGAGGGAAGAGAGAACATTGACTACATGACCCTTCAGGATATATTCTGAATGCATTAAAAAAAAAAAACCCTCTGTCAAACAGGAGCCTTGAAAATGCTTTATTCCAGATTAAAAATGGGAAGAAAAGCCATCATAATTATCGAAAAGGTAATACTGTCGAAGAATGGAGTGAATGAAAAAAGAGAATCAGCCTGTGTTGTACCTAAAGCTGAAATGCTTTTTATAAAACCATTTCCTTATTAATACTGGAAGGGGGACAATGGATAAAAAAGGATGAAAAGTTTCAAAATTTAAATCATTCCCATTTCTTGGGAAAACATTTTTGAGGAAATGTTCGTAACTGCTATGATTCATAGTTGTTTTTTAATATTCAGTACACATTATGTTCTTGAAGTTTCTAATATCCCTCTTTGAAATTTGGTATTTTCAGACCTGAAAGCTCCTAGCATAGAAATACAAAAGAGAACCATACTCCCTAATTTCTTCAATTTGATCTTAAACTAAGGTATGTTTCTAATAATGATGAACGTGATAATACTGGATGATATACTAATCTTGAAATTAAAGCCAGTGTTAACATTTTCTTTCACCAACTCTGATTACTCTAATTATGGCAGGTATTTTGATTCTGTTTGAAAAGGCCAAAGGGGAGGAAACCAAAGGGGAAAGTAATACTTAATAAATGCCGTTCTGTGCCAGACACAGTCTTGTGCTAGTAAATAATCAGTTCTCAATGTGTTCATGTGTGTGTATGAAATGTATATGTGTTTATTACAAATTTTAAAACATAAAGGATACACAAGGCACAATTTATAATTATAATAAAATACACAATGATGTTTACTGTAAATTCCATGGAGCAAAATAATTCTAACAAAATGCTGAGCTGATCTTGTAAAAAGTGATGAGAAACCAACGTAGGGTTGCAAGTGATGAATGAGTATAGTTCCAACCTTAATGTTGTTTGATAATTTCATTTATGTGAAAGAAAAAGAGAAAAGTAAAATGACAAACATGTATCTCATAACCTCACACTTGTACATCAATAAAATGAGCAATTTCTTTGCTGAATTAGATAATAGTTTAGACACAACAACAGACAATAGACTGTCTAATCTGTTTTACTGGAGTTTCCTCTGTCATCTTCTTCAGTTCAGTTCAGTTCAGTCGCTCAGTCGTGTCTGACTCTTTGCGACCCCATGAATTGTCGAACACCAAGCCTCCCTGTTCATCACCATCTCTCAGAGTTCACTCAGACTCACGTCCATTGAGTCCGTGATGCCATCCAGCCATCTCATCCTTGGTTGTCCCCTTCTCCTCCTGCCCCCAATCCCTCCCAGCATCAGAGTCTTTTCCAATGAGTCAACTCTTCGCGTGAGGTGGCCGAAGTACTGGAGTTTCAGCTTTAGCATCATTCCTTCCAGAGAAATCCCAGGGCTGATCTCCTTCAGAATGGACTGGTTGGATCTCTTTGCAGTCCAAGGGACTCTCAAGAGTCTTCTCCAACACCACAGTTCAAAAAATCCAGACAATCAACAACACAATAAATCAAGCTCTGGTTTACAATATTTACCAGTTTCCACGGTGTAAATGCTAACATGACAAATTTCTGTCACACTACCAATACTTTCCCAAACAAAGAGCTGGGAAGAGATATACAATAGCACATCATTATATATTTTACCATACGGATATAACAGACATACATTAGTACAGTGTAGCAAAATAATTAGAAAGTGAAAGAGTTTTTTTTTTTTTGTTTTTTTGGTTTTTTTTTGTATTTATTTATTTTTTTACACGAACTCCCAAACATGAACCCTCCTCCCACCTCCCACCCCACATCTTCCCTCCAGATCATCCCCATACACCAGCCCCAAGCATCCTGCATCCTGCATTGAACATAGACTGGCAATTCATTTCTTACATGATAGTATACATATTTCAATGCTATTCTCCCAAATCATCCCTCCCTCTCCCTCTCCCTCTCCTTCTCCCTCAGAGTCCATAAGTCCGCTCTACACATCTGTATCTCTTTTGCTGTCTTGCATACAGGGTCCTCATTACCATCTTTCTAAATTCCATATATATGTGTTAGTATACTGTATTGGTGTTTTTCTTTCTGGCTTACTTCACTCTGTATAATTGGTTCCAGTTTCATCCATCTTATTAGAACTGATTCAAATGTATTCTTTTTAATGGCTGAGTAATACTCCATTGTGTATATATACCACAGCTTTCTTATCCATTCATCCGCTGATGGACATCTAGGTTGTTTCCATGTCCTGGCTATTATAAACAGTGCTGCAATGAACATTGGGGTACATGTGTCTCTTTCTATTCTGGTTTCCTCGGTGTGTATGCCCAGCAGTGGGATTGCTGGGTCATAAGGCAGTTCTATTTGCAATTTCTTAAGGAATCTCCACACTGTTCTCCATAGTGGCTGTACTAGTTTGCATTCCCACCAACAGTGTAAAAGGGTTCCCTTTTCTCCACACCCTCTCCAGCATTTATTGCTTGCAGACTTTTGGATCGCAGCCATTCTGACTGGTGTGAAGTGGTATCTCATTGTGGTCTTGATTTGCATTTCTCTGATAATGAGTGACGTTGAGCATCTTTTCATGTGTTTGTTAGCCATCCGTATGTCTTCTTTGGAGAAATGTCTATTTAGTTCTTTGGCCCATTTTTTGATTGGGTCGTTTATTTTTCTGGAATTGAGCTGTATAAGTTGCTTGTATATTTTTGAGATTAGTTGTTTGTCAGTTGCTTCATTTGCTATTATTTTCTCCCATTCAGAGGGTTGTCTTTTCACCTTGCTTATAGTTTCCTTTGTTGTGCAGAAGCTTTTAATTTTAATTAGATCCCATTTGTTTATATTTGCTTTTATTTCCAGTATTCTGGGAGGCGGATCATTGAGGATCCTGCTGTGATTTATGTCGGAGAGTGTTTTGCCTATGTTCTCCTCTAGGAGTTTTATAGTTTCTGGTCTTACATTTAGATCTTTAATCCATTTTGAGTTTATTTTTGTGTGTGGTGTTAGAAAGTGATCTAGTTTCATTCTTTTACAAGTGGTTGACCAGTTTTCCCAGCACCACTTGTTAAAGAGATTGTCTTTACTCCATTGTATATTCTTGCCTCCTTTGTCAAAGATAAGGTGTCCATATGTGTGTGGATTTATCTCTGGGCTTTCTATTTTGTTCCATTGATCTATATTTCTGTCTTTGTGCCAGTACCACACTGTCTTGATGACTGTGGCTTTGTAGTAGAGCCTGAAGTCAGGTAAGTTGATTCCTCCAGTTCCATTCTTCTTTCTCAAAATTGCTTTGGCTATTCGAGGTTTTTTGTATTTCCATACAAATCTTGAAATTATTTGTTCTAGTTCTGTGAAAAATACCGCTGGTAGCTTGATAGGGATTGCATTGAATCTGTAGATTGCTTTGGGTAATATATTCATTTTCACTATATTGATTCTTCCAATCCATGAACATGGTATATTTCTCCATCTATTAGTGTCCTCTTTGATTTCTTTCATCAGTGTTTTATAGTTTTCTATATATAAGTCTTTAGTTTCTTTAGGTAGATATATTCCTAAGTATTTTATTCTTTTCGTTGCAATGGTGAATGGAATTGTTTCCTTAATTTCGTTTTCTACTTTCTCATTATTAGTGTATAGGAATGCAAGGGATTTCTGTGTGTTGATTTTATATCCTGCAACTTTACTATATTCATTGATTAGCTCTAGTAATTTTCTGGTGGAGTCTTTAGGGTTTTCTATGTAGAGGATCATGTCATCTGCAAACAGTGAGAGTTTTACTTCTTCTTTTCCAATTTGGATTCCTTTTATTTCTTTTTCTGCTCTGATTGCTGTGGCCAAAACTTCCAGAACTATGTTGAATAGTAGCGGTGAAAGTGGACATCCTTGTCTTGTTCCTGACTTTAGGGGAAATGCTTTCAATTTTTCACCATTGAGGATAATGTTTGCTGTGGGTTTGTCATATATAGCTTTTATTATGTTGAGGTATGTTCCTTCTATTCCTGCTTTCTGGAGAGTTTTTATCATAAATGGATGTTGAATTTTATCAAAGGCCTTCTCTGCATCTATTGAGATAATCATATGGCATTTATTTTTCAATTTGTTAATGTGGTGAATTACATTGATTGATTTGCGAATATTGAAGAATCCTTGCATTCCTGGGATAAAGCCTACTTGGTCATGGTGTATGATCTTTTTAATGTGTTGTTGGATTCTGATTGCTAGAATTTTGTTGAGGATTTTTGCATCTATGTTCATCAGTGATATTGGCCTGTAGTTTTCTTTTTTTGTGGCATCTTTGTCAGGTTTTGGTATTAGGGTGATGGTGGCCTCATAGAATGAGTTTGGAAGTTTACCTTCCTCTGCAATTTTCTGGAAGAGTTTGAGTAGGATAGGTGTTAGCTCTTCTCGAAATTTTTGGTAGAATTCAGCTGTGAAGCCGTCTGGACCTGGGCTTTTGTTTGCTGGAAGATTTCTGATTACAGTTTCAATTTCCGTGCTTGTGATGGGTCTGTTAAGATTTTCTATTTCTTCCTGGTTCAGTTTTGGAAAGTTGTATTTTTCTAAGAATTTGTCCATTTCTTCCACGTTGTCCAATTTATTGGCATATAATTGCTGATAGTAGTCTCTTATGATTCTTTGTATTTCTGTGTTGTCTGTTGTGATCTCTCCATTTTCATTTCTGATTTTATTGATTTGATTTTTCTCCCTTTGTTTCTTGATGAGTCTGGCTAATGGTTTGTCAATTTTATTTATCTTTTCAAAAAACCAGCTTTTGGCTTTGTTGATTTTTGCTATGGTCTCTTTTGTTTCTTTTGCATTTATTTCTGCCCTAATTTTTAAGATTTCTTTCCTTCTACTAACTCTGGGGTTCTCCATTTCTTCCTTTTCTAGTTGCTTTAGGTGTAGAGTTAGGTTATTTATTTGACTTTTTTCTTGTTTCCTGAGGTATGCCTGTATTGCTATGAACTTTCCTCTTAGCACTGCTTTTATAGTGTCCCACAGGTTTTGGGTTGTTGTGTTTTCATTTTCATTCATTTCTATGCACATTTTGATTTCTTTTTTGATTTCTTCTGTGATTTGTTGGTTATTCAGAAGCGTATTGTTCAGCCTCCAAATGTTGGAATTTTTAATAGTTTTTCTCCTGTAATTGAGATCTAATCTTAATGCATTATGGTCAGAAAAGATGCTTGGAATGATTTCGATTTTTTTGAATTTATCAAGGTTAGATTTATGTCCCAGGATGTGATCTATCCTGGAGAAGGTTCCGTGAGCACTTGAGAAAAAGGTGAAATTCATTGTTTTGGGGTGAAATGTCCTATAGATATCAATTAGGTCTAACTGGTCTATTGTATCATTTAAAGTTTGCGTTTCTTTGTTAATTTTCTGGTTAGTTGATCTGTCCATAGGTGTGAGTGGGGTATTAAAGTCTCCCACTATTATTGTGTTATTGTCAATTTCCCCTTTCATACTTGTTAGCATTTGTCTTACATATTGCGGTGCTCCTATGTTGGGTGCATATATATTTATAATTGTTATATCTTCTTCTTGGATTGATCCTTTGATCATTATGTAGTGGCCTTCTTTGTCTCTTTTCACAGCCTTTGCTTTAAAGTCTATTTTATCAGCTATGAGTATTGCCACTCCTGCTTTCTTTTGGTCTCTATTTGCATGATATATCTTTTTCCAGCCTTTCGAAAGTGAAAGAGTTTTGAACATTTATATGCCATTACTTTTAACACTGAGTTACACAAGGCTATGGTCTGTGTGATAAGATTGGCTACTTTTCTGTTCTTATGGTTTCAGTGTGTCTGCCCTCTGATGCCCTCTCACAACACCTGCCCTCTTACTTGGCTTTCTCTAACAGAAAACTAGCCAATCTGATCACACGGACCACAGCCTTGTCTAAATCAATGAAACTAACCCATGCCGTGTGGGGCCACCAAGATGGACGGGTCATGGTGGAGAGGTCGGACAGAACGTGGTCCACTGGGAAAGGGAATGGCAAACCACTTTAGTAGTCTCACCTTGAGAACCCCATGAACAGTATGAAAAGGCAAAATGATAGGATACTGAAACAAGAACTCCCCAGGTCAGTAGGTGCCCAATATGCTACTGGAGGTCAGTGGAGAAATAACGCCAGAAGAATGAAGGGATGGAGCCAAAGCAAAAACAATACCCAGTTGTGGATGTAACTGGTGATAGAAGCAAGGTCCAGTGCTGTAAAGAGCAATATTGCATAGGAACCTGGAATGTTAGATCCATGAATCAAAGCAAATTGGAAGTGGTCAAACAGGAGATGGCAAGAGTGAACGTCAACATTCTAGGAATCAGTGAACTAAAATGGAGTGGAATGGGTGAATTTAAATCAGATGACCATTATATCTACTGCTGTGGGTAGGAATCCCTTAGAAGAAATGGAGCAGCCATCATGGTCAACAAAAGAGTCCAAAATGCAGTACTTGGATGCAATCTCAAAAACAAAAGAATGTTCTCTGTTCATTTCCAAGGCAAACCATTCAATATCACAGTAATCCAAGCCTATGCCCCAACCAGTAATGCTGAAGAAGCTGAAGCTGAATGGTTCTATGAAGACCTACAAGACCTTTTAGAACTAACACCCAAAAAAGATGTCCTTTTCATTATAGGGGACCGGAATGCAAAAGTAGGAAGTCAAGAAACACCTGGAGTAACAGGCAAACAGCCTTGGGGTATGGAATGAAGCAGGGCAAAGGCTAATTAATAGAGTTTCGCCAAGAGAATACACTGGTCATAGCAAACACCCTCTTCCAACTACACAAGAGAAGACTACACATGGACATCACGAGATGGTCAACACCAAAATCAGACTGATTATATTCTTTCCAGTCAAAGTAGGAGAAGCTCTATACAGTCAGCAAAAACAAGACCGGGAGCTGACTATGGCTCCTTATTGCCAAATTCAGAATTAAATTGAAGAAAGTAGGGAAAACCACTAGACCATTCAGGTATGATCTAAATCAAATCCCTTATGATTATACAGTGGAAGTGAGAAATAGATTTAAGGGACTAGATCTGATAGACAAGAGTGCCGGATGAACTATACATGGAGGTTTGTGACACCGTACCGGAGACAGGGATCAAGACCATCCCCAAGAAAAAGAAATGCAAAAAAGCAAAATGGCTGTCTGAGGAAGCCTTACAAATAGCTGTGAAAAGAAGAGAAGCAAAGAGCAAAGGAGGAAAGGAAAGATATAAGCATCTGAATGCCGAGTTCCAAAGAATAGCAAGGAGGGATAAGAAAGCTTTCCTCAGTGTTCAATGCAAAGAAATAGAGGAAAAGAACAGAATGGGAAAATCAGAGATATCAAGGGAAGATTTCATGCAAAGATGGGCTCAATAAAGGACGGAAATGGTATGCACCTAACAGAAGCAAAAGATATTAAGAAGAGGTGGCAAGAATACACAGCAGAACTGTACAAAACAGAGCTTCACAACCCAGATAATCATGATGGTATGATCACTCACCTAGAGCCAGACATCTGGGAATGTGAAGTCACGTGGGCCTTAGAAAGTATCACTATGAACAAAGCTAGGAGGTGATGGAATTCCAGTTGAGCTGTTTCAAATCTTGAAAGATGATGCTGTGAAAGTGCTGCAATCAATATGCCAGCAAATGTGGAAAACTCAGCAGTGGCCACAGGACTGGAAAAAGTCAGTTTTCATTCCAATCCCAAAGAAAGGCAATGCCAAAGAATGCTCAAACTACCGCACAACTGCACTCATCTCACATGCTAGTAAAGTAATGCTCAAAATTCTCCAAGCCAGGCTTCAGCAATACGTGAACCGTAAATTTACAGATGTTCAAGCTGGTTTTAGAAAAGGCAAAGGAACCAAAGATCAAATTGCCAACATCTGCTGGATCATGGAAAAAGGAAGAGAGTTCCAGAAAAACAACTATTTCTGCTTTATTGACTATGCCAAAGCCTTTGACTGTGTGGATCACAATAAAGTGTGGAAAATTCTGAAAAAGATGAGAATACCAGATCACCTGACCTGCCTCTTGAGAAACCTATATGCAGGTCAGGAAGCAACAGTTAGAACTGGACATGGAACAACAGACTGGGTCCAAATAGGGAAAGGAGTACATCAAGGCTGAATATTGTCACCCTGCTTGTTTAACTTATATGCAGGGTACATCATGAGAAACGCTGGGCTGGAAGAAGCACAAGCTGGAATCAAGATTGCCGGGAGAAATATCAATAACCTCAATTATTCAGATGACACCACCCTTATGGCAGAAAGTGAAGAGGAACTAAAGAGCCTCTTGATGAAAGTGAAAGAGGAGAGTGAAAAAGTTGGCTTAAAGCTCAACATTCAGAAAACTAAGATCATGGCATCTGGTCCCATCATTTCATGGGAAATAGATGGGGAAACAATGGAAACAGTGTCAGACTTTATTTTTGGGGGCTCCAAAATCATTGAAAATGGTGACTGCAGCCATGAAATTAAAAGACGCTTACTCCTTGGAAGGACAGTTATGACCAACCTAGATAGCATATTCAAAAGCAGAGACATTCCTTTGCCAACAAAGGTCCATCTAGTCAAGGCTATGGTTTTTTCAGTGGTCATGTGTGGATGTGAGAGTTGGACTGTGAAGAAAGCTGAGCACCAAAGAATTGACGCTTTTGAACTGTGGTGTTGGAGAAGACTCTTGAGAGTCCCTTGGACTGCTAGGAAGTCCAACTAGTCCATCCTGAAGGAGATCAGTCCTGGGTGTTCACTGGAAGGACTGATGCTGAAGCTGAAACTCCAATACTCTGACCACCTCATGCGAAGAGTTGACTCATCTAAAAAGACCTTGATGCTGGGAGGGATTGGGGGCAGGAGAAGGAGACGACAGAGGGTGAGATGGCTGGATGGCATCACCGACTTGATGGACCTGAGTTTGAGTGAACTCTGGGAGTTGGTGATCGACAGGGAGGCCTGGCATCCTGTGACTCATGGGGTTACAAAGAGTCAGACACGCCTGAGCAACTGAACTGAACTTTTAACATAATTTGTTTAATTATACGTTTGCATAAATTAACTTAACAATGACTGTATTTAACAATAGTTCATAAGACTTCTAGAAACTGAATCAGCTCTTGCAAGGTAGTATAAGCAAGTTCTAGTAGAGTACTTGCTGGATACCATATACATGTTTCACAGACAAGGGAACTATCCAGCAGGGGTTCATTTGAGATCACTCAATTCATAAATGGTAATAATGTGCTCCAAGCTGGGGTCTGACTGACCCAAATCTGTGCTCTATTCTATCAGGTTATCAAAGATACACTTTATACCCAACTTTAATATAAAAATTCATACAAAGATGTTTTCTTTGCAAATGTCCAAGTGGAAACCTGATTTTGTTACGTTCTTTTGACTTGGAACAACAGATACGTCATCACTTTCAGTAAGGGAAGGTTTGCTGCATGGGCTTGGGTTGATAAGGCAGGACCTACCCATAACAATCTTGATAGGGATGTGTCTCATGGGAATTGGAAAGTCATGGCAACTGAGGGATTGGCCAATCTTCTTATCTCTCACTGCTATGTGGTCTCTATTTTTCTGAATACATCTGTTCATTGTTTTTGTCTTATACACTGAGTATCTACTGAGCAGAGAAAATTATTACCACGGATAATAAGAGACACTATATAAAGAAAGTGAGTCAATTCATCAAGAATACACCAATTCCTAAAAGTGTAAGCACAAGAGAGCTTTAAAATATATGAAGCAAAAACTTACAGAACTGGAAAGAGAAACTGACAAATCCACAATTATAGTTGGAGACTTCAACACATCTCTTTTAGTAATCAATAAAACGAACAGATAGAAAATCAGCAAGAATATGCAAGAACTGAACAACAGCATCAACCAACTGGGTCTTTGAAATTTAAAGAGCACTCTACCCATCAACATCAAAATATAAATTTTTTTTTCAAATCCACATGAAACATTCACCAATCATATCCTAGCTTATAAGCCTGAACAAATTTAAAAGAAGTGAAATTATATGAAGCATGTTCCTTTACTGTAAGAAGAATTAGAAATCAGTAATTTTTAAAGATAACAGTAAAATCTCCACACGCTTAGAAATTAAATAAATTTCTAGATAACCCAGAGGTCTAAAAGAAGTATCAAAGGAAATTAGAAAATATTTTCAAGTGAAAGAAAATACAACATATCAAAATTTCAGAGATAGGTAGTGCTTAGAGGGAAATCTATGGTATATATAATGTTTATATGAGAAAAGAAGGTCTCAAAACAATAATCTAAACTCCTACATAAAGTAACTCTCAAAATGAACAAAATAAACCCAAAGCTATCAGAAAAAAATTCAAAAAAATCACTGAAATTGAAAACAAAATACATGACAGAAGTGAGTGAAATCAAAAGCTAGCTTTTTGTAAAGAGTAATAAAGTTAATTTTTTAAAAAAATCCCTCAAACAAGACTAGTAGAAAAAAAAACAAAAACAAATTACCAACATTTAAAATGAAATAGAGGAAAAGATAAGTTTTCATTCCAAACCCAAAGAAAGGCAATGCCAAAAGAATATTCAAACTACCACAGAACTGCACTCACCTCACTAGCTAGCAAAATAATGCTCAAAATTCTCCAAGCCAGGCTTCAACAGTACGTGAATCGAGAACTTCCAGATGTTCAAGCTGGATTTAGAAAAGGCAGAGGAACCAGAGATCAAATCGCCAACATCCGCTGGATCATCGAAAAAGCAAGAGTTCAGAAAAACATCTACTTCTGCTTTTTGACTATGCCAAAGCCTTTGANCAGATGTTCAAGCTGGATTTAGAAAAGGCAGAGGAACCAGAGATCAAATCGCCAACATCCGCTGGATCATCGAAAAAGCAAGAGTTCAGAAAAACATCTACTTCTGCTTTTTGACTATGCCAAAGCCTTTGACTGTGTAGAACACAACAAACTGTGGAAAATTCTTAAAGAGATGGGAATTCCAGATCACCTTAACTACCTCCTGAGAAATATGTATGCAAGTCAAGATGCAACAGTTAGAACTGAACATGGAAAAACAGAGTGGTTCCAAATTGGGGAAGAAGCACAACAAGGCTGTATATTGTCACCCTGCTTATTTAACTTACATGCAGAGTACACCATGAAAAATGCTGGGCTAGAGGAAGCACAAGTTGGAATCAAGATTGCCAGGAGAAATATCAATAACCTCAGATATAGAGATGACACCACCCTTATGGCAGATAGCAAAGAGGAACTAAAGAGCCTCTTGAAGAAAGTTAAAGAGGAGTGTAAAAGCTGGCTTAAAACTCAACATTCAAAAAAGTACGATCATGCCATCCAGTCACATCACTTCACGGCAAATAGACAGGGAAACAAGGAAACAGTGATGGCCTTTATTTTTGGGGGCTCCAAAATCACTGCAGATGGTGGCTGCAGCCATGAAATTAAAAGACATTTGCTCCTTCACAAGCCTAGACAGCATATTATGAAGCAGAGACATTACCTTGCCAACAAATGTTTGTCTAGTCAAAGCTATGGTTTTTCCAGTAGTCATGTATGGATGTGAGAGTTGGACCATAAGGAAAGCTGAGCGCTGAAGAATTGATGTTTTTGAACTGTGGCGTTAAAGAAGACTCTTGCGGGTCCCATGAAAGGAAACAAACTGTCATATATCCATTACAGTGGAATACTATTCAGCAATAAAAAGGAATGAATTATTGATACAAGCAACAATGAATGAAACATGAATCTCAAAGGAACTATGCTGTATGAAAGGAGCCAGTATCAAAAATTATATACTGTATTATTCTATTTATATGATATTCTCAAAAAGATACAATCACAGTGATAGAAACAGATAATATTGATGAGGGTAATGTGTAGGAGTTGGTGATGGACAGGGAGGCCTGGCGTGCTGCAATTCATGGGGTCGCAAAGAGTCGGACACGACTGAGAGACTGAACTGAACTGAACTAAATGGGTAGGAGGAGAGAGTGACTACAAAGGGATAACTTAAAGAGTTCTGGGGATGACAGAGCTATTCTGTACCCTGATTGTAGTGGTACTTACATGTATTTATACATGTGTTAAAATTCATAGAACTGTACACCTCCAAAGAGTCAACCTTATGTATGTTAACTTGAAAAATAAAATATAAAATGTTAAGTAGTCAAATAACAATATCAATTTATATTATCACTATCACAAGAGCCCGTTTCCCATTAAAGAGGGAAATGAAACAAAGAAA
Source organism: Oreotragus oreotragus (assembly GCA_006410675.1). NCBI lineage: Eukaryota > Metazoa > Chordata > Mammalia > Artiodactyla > Bovidae > Oreotragus > Oreotragus oreotragus. The sequence continues at coordinate 521,151 of SJYX01007284.1, read as the reverse complement.
AAGATAGTTTAAGTCAAAACATTTGTTTTAGAAAATGCTATAGTAGGTAACATATAACCTGAGTTTTATCCAGCCTTACCCGCCTGAAGTATATCTGTGGTAAACTGTTTACTGCTTGCTGCCCTTACTTACATAATGTCTCATATTTCCTTTTGGCCTCCACTCTCTACCCAATCCCCAACCCCAGTTATTTATGGGAGGACACAGATGTCTCACAGGTGTTCTTAGGGTCTCCACATCCTTTTTTGTTGATGTCTGACTCTTCATTTCATGGAAGTGCTTCACTATTGTTCCTGCTGACCTTCCAAAGCTGCAAATCATTAAAGAATTCCTTTAGTCCTCAGTACATAAGAGACATGCTAGGTTCTTGCAGAGATGAAGAGAATGCCCTCTTGTAATCATTTCAGGTTCCTTGACTATACCAAGCTCTCAACTCAAGATCTTGCTGCTATATCAACTTGAAAAACTTCCTCATTTTTTTCCTAGTTAATTCATCCTACAAGTGTCAGTTAAAACACTAATGCCTCAAAGTAACCTTCTCTGACCCTTTCAGATTATGTTAAATTCTTTTGTCATATTCTTTGATAGCACTCTATATTTCTTCTTTGCAGTGCTTACATACCTCTAATTACTTATCCAAAATCACTGTTAGGTTACAGACTCCATGAAGACAGGGAAAGTGTCTCTTTTGTTCACTGCTATATCATATCTCTGGTGTGTAGTATATGGTAGACAAACATGACTGGTTGCTATATGCCTCTCAGAGGTAGCAATCTCCCTGTCCCTGAAGGTGTAGAAAGAAAGTTACAGGACAACCTCAGTAATAATGTAAAAGGGATTCAGACAAAGATTGGGAGTTAAAACTATAGGATCCTCAAAATTCTCTGAAATATATTATAATGTGAATTACAAAATTTCAAATAATTAGAACACAATTGAACATACAATAAAACTATTCTGTGCATAATCTATACTATTCAAATTCTGGTGTGACACAGTATTAGTCACTAAAATGCCTTAAAAAATGCTTGAAATAAAAATTCTGAACAATATTTAACTTAAAAATTAAAAGACCAAACTCAATCTTGTGCTCCCAACTGAATTAACAGATGTTGCCTGTTTTTGTTTGGAATACATGTCATTTCATGGAATTAATTATTTAGTTAATATTTTCTTTTTTATAAAATCTGGTCTTAATTGGAAATCAATTTTTCTTAAGTTTCAACAAGTTAAGCGTCTAAAGAGACATAACGTCAAACCCAAATCTGCTTAAAAGCATTTAAAAAGACACTATTTGATCAGTTTTCAAATAGACTTGCACTATTAAAAACAGAACAGACACATTCTGTCTGACAATATGTATTTTCAAATCTAAGTGTGTTTCTGTACTTCAACAGGCATTATTCAATGAAGACACAACACAAACACATTAAAGATCAACTCTCCCTTATGAGTAGTCAAGGGAACTAAGCTGCATCTCTGTCATTCCTCACTGGCTTACTACAGACAGGATTCTCAAGATTCTTAACTAATTACATCTGCAAAGACCCTAGTTTCAAACAAGGTCACATTCTGAAGTTAATCTTTTTGTACTTCAACTTCCTCTCTAACATGAAAGAGGTAGTGTTTTGAAATAGAACTCTTAACTTTTTCCATAGACACCAGTATCTTTGTTGCCGCTAAGGCAATAGACCTTTTGCAGTCCTTACCTTCTGAGACTCTTTCACTGCATTTCATAATTCCGGTCAATCACAGTTCTTGACACCCTTCCCTTCCATCTTGATTTCCAAGACACTAATCTTCACGGTTAGTTCTTCCTACTAAAGTTTACCATCTATGTGATTCAGACACCAAAATGTTTTTCTCTGGTTCATTTCATTTCTTCAACCTGTCTCTTATTTGTAGAAAAGCTATAGCCTCCCAGGCCATTCCTGAGTCACAAAAGCTGGGCTCAAGAATTCATGATTGAAATGACATGAATATGTAGTGACAAAAAAAGCAGCAGTTGGGACAGGAGAACTGTTGCTTTACAGACGCTAAAACCTCCATCAAATGGAAGATATTAACTACTTGATGATCATGAGCACACAGAGCTACTGGAACCTGAGGATTAATAGGATTAACCCCTGTGACACCGCCATGTTGCCTCACCATCAATCAGTCAGAGAACTGTGCACTGGTAGATCCTACTCCTGTAATTTCCCTCCCTCACTTTCCCCTTGAAACGGGCCCTGAGGCCCTTCAAGGAGTTCAGGCCTTTTGCTCATGAGCTGCTCTGTTCTCCCTGTATGGCCCTTGCAATGGGCTCTTCTCCACTCCCAAATTCAGGTTGGGCACACGAGCTTGGGTTCAACAAAAATTTCATTACTTACTGAGCCCCAAACTTGCACACCATACTGAACATCTGTCACTGGCTCTCCCACAAACACACTGAACTCAACATGTCCAAAACTGAATTTAGTAACTGGGCAATACAGTGGATAGGAGGCAAAGGCTCTGGAATGAAGACTACCTGGGTAGAAATACTGGCCCTGCCTCTTATTAAATGTCCGACCCTGAAAAAGTTACTCTGATCTTTCTTTGTTTCTCTATTTTATAAAATAGAAGTAATAATTACAATTATTTCACACTTACAGGTTATAGTTTATGACACTGAGTAGAAACAAGTTGTGAACTGGTCAATTCCTGTTTCAACATGGAGGTTCACACTATACTGAGATGCAAGTTCCACGACAATGAGCTTGTGAAACCAGAAAACTATAGTGCTTCTTACAATCAGAGATGTATTTTCCATACCACATTTTAACCACATTTCTGTTATTAATAATGTGTACATTTAAAAATATTTTTTCTGAAAAACTGGTATTAAATTGATGATAACTAGGAAATAGTAAACCAGATACTGCTTTTTAATATAATGACAACTTTACTGACTAATTACTGGCATCTTTATTTTCAGTTTAGCATATCCAGTGGTGTTTATTCTAGTTAAGTACTGTTTATTTCTCTATTCATCACTGCACTTCAACTAGTAGCAGCATGTGAAAGAGAAATCATATTTATTCAAGTTCCTTAAAGTGAATCTGTCATTTAATTATCAACTTCTTACTCGGGATTTTGCTAATCTCAGCCTCTAGCACCCACAAGCCATTACTTACCCTTCAAGGAAGGCCACGTTTTAACTTTTCCAAGCCCCTCCCGGGCACTTCTGCCTTGATAAGGTACTACCTCTACTTTTAAAAATACTTAAAAGTTATATTTTATCATTATATTAGTGTAAAGAAGAATATAATCCCGGCAGGACTTATTATTACATATTCATTATTCATATACTCCTTTTCCTCTGATTTTAAAGTAAATAAAAATGGAAACATTTTTGAGAAACCTATATGCAGGTCAGGAAGCAACAGTTAGAACTGGACATGGAACAACAGGTTCCAAATAGGAAAGGGAGTACATCAAGGCTGTATATTGTCACCCTGCTTATTTAACTTATATGCAGAGTACATCATGAGAAACACTGGACTGGAAGAAGCACAAGCTGGAGTCAAGATTGCCAGTAGAAATATCAATAACCTCAGATATGCAGATGACACCACCCTAATGGCAGAAAGTGAAGAGGAGCTAAAGAGCCTCTTGATGAAAGTGAAAGAGGAGAGTGAAAAGGTTGGCTTAAAACTCAACATTCAGAAAACTAAGATCATGGCATCTGGTCCCATCACTTCATGGGAAGTAGATGGGGAAAGAGTGGAAGCAGTGTCAGACTATTTTTTGGGGGCTCCAAAATCACTGCAGATGGTGACTGCAGCCACGAAATTAAAGATGCTTACTCCTTGGAAGGAAAGTTATGACCAACCTAGATAGCATATTCAAAAGCAGAGACATTACTTTGCCAACAAAGGTCCGTCCAGTAAAGGCTATGGTTTTTCCAGTGGTCATGTATTGAGAGTTGGACCGTAAGGAAAACTCACCACCGAAGAATTGACCCTTTTGAACTGCGGTGTTGGAGAAGACACTGGAGAGTCCCTTGGACTACAAGGAGATCAAACCAGTCCATCCTAAAGGAAATCAGTCCTAAATATTCATTGGAAGGACTGATGCTGAAGCTAAAGCTCCAATACTTTGGCTACGTGAGGCAAAGAACTGATTTATCAGAAAAGACCCGGATGCTGGCAAAGATTGAAGGCAGGAGGAGACGCGGGCGACAGAGAATGAAGATAGCTGGATGGCATCACCGACTCGATGGACGACGAGTCTGAGCAAGCTCCAGGAGTTGGTGATGGACAGAGAAGCCTGACGTGCTGCAGTGCATGGGGTTGCAAAGAGTCAGAGACAACTGAGTGACTGAATTGATGTAACAATGAATTTAGAGCTGAAAAACATGTACACATGCTAAACTTCAGGAGTTAAGATGTAACATTTTTGTTATGTAGTATTGCCAACTGTCACTTTATGACTTTATTATAATTTTGCAATTATATGATATGGGAAGCTTCAATAACTTATTAATGCTTTAGGTTACTACAAGGTTTGAGTCCCTAAAATACTCCTGTGAAATAGCATAAACTGGAAAAGAAGAAGAAATTTTTAAATTGTATGTTCTTCAAGAAAATACAGAACAGCCTTTAAATTTTTTTCAATGACAGAGCTTTATGGTTTATCAGAAACTTCATCATTCCAAATCTGAAAAACTGTTAGTATATAGAGGACAACTGCTATGTTAAAACTGAATTCTTTGAAATATATATGTATATAAAATTAAGAAAATGTTCTCCATCCACCCAACATAATTACTGTGTTCTTAAAAATACAAGGTTTGATAAAATAAAATATATTCATATTAAAGGCCCTGGGGGACACTTGATAATTCCACTGATCTGTGTAAACACACCACCTGTCCATAACACACTAGTCTATAAATAATCGTAGCTCTTCCCATCCCCAAAATGGAAACATCATTTCTGGAGGAAAGTAAAGCAAGAGATACAACTGTGTCAAGCTGAAAAACAGTCTGAACTCTATTATGGGACCAGTGTTCTGATGGTGAAACATTTTGCATTCTTAGGCAGGATTTAAAAAAAAAAAAAAAATCACAGATTAATAAGCATAAATGAATTTATCACTTTAAAGCAATAAATTTACATTTTTGTTCAATTAAGTTACATTATATATCAGATCATTTTCACCACAGGCCAATTTCTCAAATAATTTTTACAATTTTATTTAGTCCATTCTTAAAATGAGAGTTCTAAAATAATTTAAAACATAGAACTGAATGTATAAAATTAAAGTAACATTTTAAATGTTTCTAGTTTAAGGAGCTAATATCAGATCATTTTCACCACAGGCCAATTTCTCAACTAATTTTTACAATTTCATTTAGTCCCTTCTTAAAATGAGAGTTCATTTAATTTAAAACATAGAACTGAATGTATAAATTTAAAGTAACATTTTAAATGTTCCTAGTTTAAGGTTTTACATCTCTCCTCTAAACGTTTCTATTCAAATGTCCATTGTACATTAAAAAAAAATCTAAGCTCTAATAACGTAGCCTAGAAAAGATATATTTTACTATACATATTCAACCTATGACACCATGTGTATGAAGTTGCTCAATCATGCCTGACTCTTTGTGGCCCTATGGACTGTAGCCTGCCACGCTCCTCTGTCCATGGGTTTCTCCAGGCAAGAACACCTCCTCCAAGGGATGGTCCAGAATCAGGGATTGAACCCACATCTCATATGTCTCCTACACTGGCAGTCAGGTTCTTTACCACTAGCGCCACCTGGGAAGCCCCTATGACACCATAACTAATGGCAAAATGACTGTTCCAATCCCTGCTCATATCCAAGACAGGCACAATTTATTTCCTCACCTCTCTCAAAAAAAAGACCCTCTTTTACATGCACAGTACAACGTGCAAAATGCGGGCTGGATGAAGCACAAGTTGGAATCAAGACTGCTGGGAGAAATATCAATAACCTCAGTTATGTAAATGACACCACCCTTATGGAAGAAATCGAAGAAGAACTAAAGAGCCTCTTGATGAAAGTCAAAGAGAAGAGTGAAAAGGTTGGCTTAAAACTCAACATTCAGAAAACTAAGATCAAGGCATCTAGTCCCATCACTTCATGGCAAATAGATGGGGAAACAGTGGAAACAGTGGCAGACTTTATTTTCTTGGGCTCCAAAAATCACTGCAGATGGTGACTGTAGCCATGAAATTAAAAGACGTTTGCTCCTTTGAAGAAAAGCTATGGCTAACCTAGACAGCATATTAAAAAGCAGAGACATCACTTTGCCAACAAATGTCCATCTAGTCAAAGTTATAGTTTTTCCAGGAGTCATGTATGGATGTGAGAGTTGGACCGTAAGGAAAACTCACTGCCAAAGAATTGACACTTTTGAACTGTGGTGTTGGAGAAGACTCTGGAGAGTCTGTTGGACTGCAAGGGATCAAACCAGTCCATTCTGAAGGAAATCAGTCCTGAATATTCACTGGAAGGACTGATGCTGAAGCTCCAATACTTTGGCCACCTAATGCAAAGGACTGACTCATTGGAAAAGACTCTGATGCTAGGGAAGAATGAAGACAGGAGAAGGGGACAAAAGAGGATGAGATGGTTGGGTCCGCATTACCAGCTCAATGGACACGAGTCTGAGCAAGCTCCAGGAGTTGGGGATGGACAGGGAGGCCTGGTATGCTGCATTCCATGGGGTCGCAAAGAGTTGGACACAACTGAGCGACTGAACTGAACTGAAATGAAATGTGAATAAACAGTACCAAAAAGAAAGAAATCTTACAACCTAGATTTCTCCCGTGTCAGCACTTAATGGAGCAATTTCCTTCTAAATTCTAATAACATCTAACCATCACACGCTCTGATTTTAGTCTCTGATCAATTTCACTTTTTAAATATTCTGAAATGTATAGTATAACAGATTAAGGCACTCTATAAGGGAAGAATCTTGAACAGAATAACACATACAGAATCTCACTGACTGGCTAGTACAATAAACAACAATAACATTCTATGTTTGTCTTTAAATCCCATGAAGAGCTCATTAAAACACAGATGAGCAGGCCCCATCTCCTGATTCAGTGTGTCTAAGGTGAGGTCCAAGAATACAGATTTCTAACATGTGCTTAGATGATTGATATCATTTGTCCAGGGACGACACTTTGAAAATCACTGATCTAATAATATTTAGTTATAATATGCACTCTCATATCCCACACACAAAGTCGTAACTCAAATTGCTCTAATTTCATTAATTTTTAAAATTTACTTTATGCCAACAGTTTTCAAATTTCTTCTATTAGGTGGCCTATTTCCTCGAGTCTTTTTTATGTTTTACATCTACCAAAAAAAGAAAAGCTTCCCAAAAGGCTAAAGGGCTGTCACACTACCTACTGCTTTAAGACAATGGAACTTGAAAGGTTTCAGAAATTCTACCCTATGTCACTACAGAATTACATTCACCATTCCTCATTAATCAGGTTTACTCTCTAAGACAAGACACTGTGCTTTGGTCGGTTTAGATAACTAAATTTGTTTCCCTTTTAATATTTCTTAAATGATAATCTAATAAACTTTATTACAATATAAAAAACAGCTCTTCTCCTATATCCTAGCTTTCTCCCCTCCATGTCAGAACCACTTATCATTTCATAAACCATTTCATAAATAGTTGGTACTCTTGATTTCTACAAAATAAAATTGGTAGAAGTATGCTAAAACATGTCAATATTTATTCAAAATCAAAATCAAACATTTTGATCCACTAGACAAGACCCTAACAAACCTCTCCAATTTATCTTTCAGATTTTCTTACACAATCCTTGTTTTTACAAGTCTATCTGCTAACTTTCCACCATATTTCATCCTTCTCAACTATAAAGCTCTATGTTCTCCTCTTTCAATTAGTATCACCTTTAAAAGCAGTTTGAACTGGGTATTCATTCATTTTTCCCTGACTGCATTCAATTTACTATAATCATTTTTGATCTGCAAACACATTGTGTTTGAACTATACTGCTTTGTACTTTTCAAAAAACTGCTTTTTCCAGTTATTCAGTATGTATTTTCTTGTTTCCAAAAAACCATGAAGTTCTTTGATTTCTTTTGATTCCTTAAAGAAAACTATATTCCATATAAGATGGCATGCAATAAATGCTTCCTAATTACCACAACTCTGACAAATAAATAAGTTTACTGAATAGAAATGGGGAAGAGAATGTTAGTGTTTTCCAATAAATTGCATCTTTTCTTCTGCCTTCACACAAATAAACAATGTTTTTGAGTTCCTCTACAATTAGGTATGTCCACATAACAGCTCTGTACAACAGAATGCAGGGGAGAGTGATATATGCTACCTCTAATGCCAAGTTGCTTCAGTCGTGTCCAACTTTGCACGACCCCATAGATGGCAGCCCACCAGGCTCTGCCGTCCTTGGGATTCTCCAAGCAAGAACATATTCTACCTCTAGGCCAGGGCAATTAAAATCTTCCACATAATATCCTACACAGTCTGTTTCTGTGGTAACCTTTGAGGTCATAGGCTGAAAATGGTAAAAATACATATGAAAAAGCCTGGATCTTTAAGTCAATTTTTGGAAAAAACTTGTCTAAAGAATGTCCTGATCAGACAAAATCACATTAGATTTTGTGTGAATGAGAATTAACCTCCATTATGTTAAGCCACTGAAATCTGGATTGATTTGATACAAAACTAGCACTACTGATATTAATATGACCAACAATGTTTACTAAATTAATTTGTTTTTACAATTTTCCAGCAATTTAACTTAACCGTACATTGTCCTAAATAACCTGAAAGTATTAATAGCCTTTATTCACTCAATGTTCCTTCACGATGTTCAATATTACAGTAGATTATGTACAGTATAACAAAGAAGATGATATACTGTGATATTTCAAATTTATCTGAAAATAATTTCTCACACAGTATTTATTATTAGAGGAGCACTTAAAAAATTTCATTCATGTTAGAAACAGAACTATACCTGAACCCCTTACAACGGCTTTACTTTAAGACCTATGAAGACAAAGTAAATTTTTCAATAATAAAAAGTAACTAAAACAACTAACACTGTGACCAGAATAGGTTGATTCCATTTAGCAGAGGACAAGTCTTAACTTTTAAGCCACATTTACCTACATCACCATGTTCTATCATACCATCCTGATCCAAAATACAATGTCAAAGTATTTTAATAGTCACCTGAGTACCACTATCTTGAAAATTATATTATATATACACACATCATTTGTTACAGATAACAGAAAAAAGGAACTAGTAAGAATTCTAACTGAATTCTGATTCAAACCATCGAAATTATTTAATCTCTTGGTTTAAAAAGAAAACTTCCCTCAACTCAAAAGGAAAATAAGTTCAAATATATAAACCACCTGGTTTAAAAAAAATTAGAACACTATTTAAGATGTGTAAGTATCAGGAAGGACACAAGGAAGATATCCTAACATAGCATCTTATGTAAACACTAAGTTTTTACCAGTTATACTTTCTGCTCAGTCAGCGTACCAATTTTTTAATTTAAAACCTTTTTTCCTGATTTTATATTTTTCTTTGTTACAGCCCTCAGTTTTATCCGTTTCCTGGCCTTATAAATGTTATCACCAAGATAAAATGTTCCTAACAAAATGTGACTTTCTGAACGTAAAGAAATTAAAAACAGGTTACTTCCTACTGCAAACAAAACTCTGAAGCTCTATTAAACAGGTAGAACATGTCTCAGAATGAGCATTACCTTTCCCAGACTTTTACCCCCACAGTCTATTATATAACTGTCAGTTAATTATAACAGTGAAAATTATAGTTAAAGATCTTAACGAAAACCATTACATTAATCTTGGTGAAAAAACCGAGAATGTATTCAGGAAACTTTTTAAGTGCTACCATCCACTGACTAAAATCTAAGAAAAGGACTTAGAGCAAAAATGCAGTTCTGTTAGTTCTGGATGACTGATTTAAGGCTGTACATGGCAGATACGTCATCTAAGGGCTAAGAGAAAACTATTTTAAAAATAAATTTAGGAAAAAGTATTATGGGGGGATAAAAAGCAGTAACTTCAACAAATCTTTACAGACCTGTCAGGCTTTTATAAATCTATTTTATCTTATCAAGGAAAAATATTTGTAATAACTCAAAGTGAGATGGAATGACTAAATATATAATCTAGGATTATTACTATTTTCATCTTATCATTTTCTCTAAATTATGGTTAATTTTACAGGTCATTAGACAATGTTACCAAGTCAGTCATGCCCACATGTGTATTTGCCAGTGTACTTACTAGCAGATGGCTGATCAGTCTTAATAAGGGTCCTTATTATAATTACTATGGATTGAGAGTTTCATGGCTTATATCTATAACTACACATCCACAACCCCCACAACTCGTCTGGTGAAACAGTCAAAACACAAGATTTTGTATCTGGCATGGACCTTATCAGTCATTGAATCCATTATTCTTATTTTACAGATGAAGCAACTGAGGCCCACAGATAATTACTGAACAGCTAGTTCAATGCCAAGCTGAAATTAAACTAAGAGTTCTTTTTGACTATCATGTAATTCTTAATTTATGACTTCAAACTAGCTAAACCTAAGCCCAAATTTATTACAAAATAAAAGAATGACAGCATCTCCAACCAAAAAAGCTAGTAAGAGTAATGGCTGATAAATACTCAAGTTTCTATGACATTTAGAAGGTGATAGTAAAACTCCAGCTCACCTATTAAGACCAGAGGATGAACATGGGAATGCATCAAGTTACAAAATGGAGCTAATACACTTATTTCTGATACAAGTTTAACCTGTTCCCTGCAGTCCATATATGAACACTGTGTGTAAATCATGGGGCAAAAAGTAACAATTAAATCACATTAATAAAGAGTTAAAAGAAACCAAAAAACAACTTCTGGCATGTTACTGAATGCATTACACAGCATAAAGAAAGTGTTGCAGCCATTGAGCTAAAAAAAAAAAAAAAAAGTATGTCTGTCCTATTTGATTCTTTAGTGATAAAAGCTGCAATGAGTTTTATAGATGGACTTGATATAGATAAGACAGAGTAAAACGCTATGAGAAGTATGCCATTTTCCCCCTTCAATTTCCCTGCTCTATGAGAGAGACAATTATGATGATGATGACAATAAGCAAGGATTTGAAAACAAAGGGGAATATTTCTTTCTTGTTTGCATGATTTCATAATGCATTATACTTTTTAATGTATTTGATATGCAAAGGAAATATGTTAGTCATAAAATACTTATTTCTTTGCCATAATTTCTTTAGCCTCACTATGCAAAAAAAAAAAAAAAAGGACAAGCCAGATTAAAACTACTAACAATTTCTGGGACATGTTTATAAAAAAAATACATAACTCTGCATGAATTCACAATGTGCTGGTTTTATTTTTTCTGTTGCATGTTAAGGTCACACATATGTGCTATAACAGAAAATGTTTATGAAGTGTACTACTTAAAATGATCCCAGCTGTCATGTATCTACAGCATTTCAGGAAACACTGCTCTAAAATATAACTGAGGTTATGTAACAGGACAAAGCTCAAAGCCAAGACAGATAATGTTAAACTCATGATTTAAGAAGTTAAGAAAAGAATTTTAAAAAGCAATGCCTGGCTTAACCTAAGACAGCTATGTGCTTCTACCTGCTTCTGCATGCAGTCTGCTGCAATATGTTATGATTAAAGAAAACTAATTTCTCATATATGTAGTTGGAAAAGTATCTTAATATCCTTTTCAGATAATTCTGTACATTCTGTTTTGACACTACAGCAAAGCTCAACAAGTAGTAACTTGTCCTAAAGGTTAGCTGCAATGTGTAAGCATCTTTTTCCATACTGTTAACATTAAAATCCATTTGTCTAGTCTATACTTTGAACAGATCTTGTATCCAATCATAATTGTCTAATAACATGCACTGGTCATTTGGAAAAGATCTTCCAAAAGCTGACACATTTCATTTTAAAGTGACACCAGTTAGTATTACCTCTGGTCTGAAAAGAAAACTGTTAAATAGTGGGAAGCTGACAAGCTTACAGTGGCAGATAAAAGTTTTTCCAAATTCTAATTTCCACTTAAAAGCTCATAATTTTTTATTGGAAACTAATATTGTCAGTTGCTTAAGTGATACTCTGTTCATTTTTGAGAATATGTCCACTGAAGTACAGTGGATATCCAGCATATTTTATAGACATTATACATCTAACACACAGGCCATAGTCTGTCTGTCAGCTCTTGTGAGTAAAAAAAACACACAAAACTATTTATATGTAGGCCTATCACTGAGAAAATCTGACAACTATCAGTATACTTTAAGTAAGATGGAAGAACATTAGAGAAGTATTTGTAAGTTGGGCAATTCAAGACCATACCTTTTCTAGAAAATATAAGATAATTTTCAAGAAAGGTATTTTCAACTTTCCAAACTTGTATTATGGTCACTTTAAGTCATTTTCTCCTTGTGACGTGGGGAGTGGGGAAGCTGATAGTGATGATTTCAACAGTCAAGACTTCAGTCAATTTGATTCTGCCAACAGGGTTAACCTGAAGGCAGGCATCCTTCTGCTCCACTACTAACTTCAAGTAATTTGACCTTCCTGAAACATATGACTGCTGTCACCCATGGGCAACTGAGTATAATTGAGGACTTGATCCTTGCAGAGATCATTGGCGTGGTCTTCTCCTTCATGGGCTGGATATGCAACTGTTGAAGAGCACTGGAGTTTAGGAAAAGGAAAAAAACTAGGCCATTCTGGGAGGCCCTCAGCATTTCCAACACTGTAGAATCCTGAAAGAAGATTAACATTAGCCTAGTATTACTGATCCAGACTTCCCTAGCCTCTCAGAATAAATGGGTGGATTGAGTCTCCCTACAAAGAATACAGAGAGAACAACAAATAGAACAAAACATAAATAAATTTAACAGTCTAAACATATTAGGGAAAGTTTCTACAAGGAAGAGCTAAAACCAAAAAAATTTCCAAAACTCCAATGGAATCTATGCTGATTTTGATGACTAATTAACTGATGGCCAATATTAAGGTCAATCTGTATAGATTCTAATAAATTTTAACTTTTGCCATGGTCGTGGTGGTGTAGTCACTAAGTCATGTCCAACTCTTGCAACCCCATGGATTGTATACTGCCAGGCTCCTCTGTCCATGGGATTCTCCAGGGAAGAATACTGGAGTGGGTTGCCATTTCCTTCTCCAAACTTTTGCCATAGATGGTATCAAATTTATAATATGCATTATGTATTTGATAAATTTGATAAATCAAAATTTTCTAAAGTCAAATTTCCACCTTGTTTTTCCAGTTACTAAGAAATTTGTTGAGCACTTAAAAAAGTAATTTGCATATACCACAAGATTGCCTGCTGCAATGCTAATCATGTGACATACTCATGACATGTACACATTTTTGTAGAAAACAAGAATAATTAAAATTAATTATTTGATAAAATTTTACAGCAGAGACTTTTGTAAGAGATGTCTAGATGGCATTTCCAAGTACTCTCTGAATTCCATCCTACAATATATTAAAACCCCTTAATTATACCCCTTGCCAGTTAATTCCTATGCATCCCTGAATTCAAAGGTCACCTCCTCAAAGAAATCTTCTCAAACTATCCACCCTCAGTTTATCAAATTCCCAACCATTCAAACAACGAATTCTACTTTTTCAGATTTAAGCAAGCAAACTTGAGTATCTGCTCTGATGCTTCTCTACTAGACTATAAGCTCCATGATGACAGAGACTGTATCTTTCTTGCTTATAATTTTATCTCCTCACATAGAACAAGTACTCAATAAATATTGCTAAAAGAATGAAAGACTAATAAAATGATTCAACTATTTATAACTAGAATAAGAAAATAATTTTTGGCCTTTCAACAAGATCAATTATATACACTGTTTCTCCTTGTCATCTTTTCATCAATAAACTTACCTGTTGTATGTCCTTTTCTCAAATGGAACTTAAAATATACTCAGTCCTAAATTCAAATCTCCCAATTAGAATAAAGCACCTGCAGGACAGAAACTATGTCTTACTGGAACTTCTGATTCTTAGAATATTCTGTCTTAGAAAAAATCTTAAAAAAAAAAAAAAATTGTTTACTTACCGTGACCACATTCTTTAATTCCCTCTTACTTGCCTTTTCTCATCGTATCTGTCCAAAAAATAGGATGGACATACCTTCTTTGCAAAATTTATGTTACTTCTGCTGCTACATCTCCCTACCAAAGTCACCTGTGCCATAATTAATATATTCTATATCTTGAGGAATAAAAATGACTGATTTTACCAGAGTAAAGGTTAAAAATTCATGTGAGGACAGATAAATGATTCATCTAAATTATATGTGGGAAATAAGCATATTTTTTTAAACAAATGACTCTTATCACAGCATCCTTTTAAATTAAAAAGTACTTAACAGATTCTTACTTTCAATAAGAATACAATAAGCCAAAGCAAACACAAGGCAACAACCAGAAAAGGCTGGCTAAATTTTTGTTTGTTTTTTAGTTTTTAGGTTTTGGCTATGTCGTGGGGCATGTGAGATCTTAGTTCCCTGACCAGAGATCAAACCCATGATCCCTGCATTGGAAGCATGGAGACTTAACCACTGGACTGCAAGGGAAGCCCCTGGATAAGTTTTAAAATCTTATTTGCAGAAGTATCAGAGAGCTGTGGGAACCATAAAGACTTATAAAGCAAGGAGAAGAGTTCAGAGTAGAGCTGATGATCTCCAATTGCCTTTTTGTTTCCAAACTCACCAATTTCTGACCTAGGGCATGGGCTATAGATTGGGATTGGCCCAGGCAGGGAATATCTGATGGGGGAAAAAGAAACTCACCAACATCATAAACGAGAAAACTGTAGTTTAGGACGTGAAAGCCTGACAGAGAGAGGGAACTTGCCTCAAGTACGTAACTGATTAGTACACTTGCTCCTCAAGACATCTGCCAGGTTTTAAAGGTACATGGGTGGCAGGAGGCTACAGAGTAGCCTGAGAACCTCTGAAAAGCAGAGCTGATTTCCAGCAGCATTTCAGTGCTAAGGAGACAGATCAGCCAGGTTCTCAATCAAAACCACCAGGACTTAGTAACAAAACCAACTACAGCTTTAGAGAAACTACTGAAAGTGTACCCAAGCCCAACTGAAATGTGAAAGTTAAAAGTGTTAGTCATTCAGTGTGTCTGACTCTTTGCAACCCATGGACTATAGCCTGCCAGGCTCCACTGTCCATGGAATTTCACAGGCAAGAATATTGGAGTGGGTTGCCATTTCCTTCTCCAAAGGATCTTCCTGGCCCAGGGATCGAACCCAGGTCTCCTGCATTGCAAGCAGATTACCTACCAACTAAGCAACCAGAGAAGCCCACCCAAGCCCAAATTCGGCTCACTTCCTGACCAGACTAAGGTACCAGCCACTGACCCATCTGCCTAACGGAGAAGAGGAAGACTCCTCTCCAGTCAAGGATGATATCATCCGAAATCTTTAAGCTTCTTTTATACAAACAATATTCAGTATATAATGGAAATAGGCAAGAAAACATGAGAGCCATGAGAAAAAAGCCAAACAACAGAACATACTCACAGATCATTCAGATACTGGATATATAAATCAAGGACTTTATAAATAATCTGTTTTAAACAGTTCATTTATGAATTTAAAATTGAACAATAGGTATTGAAAAAGATTATTTTGACTTTTAAACACCTTTCTAAGAATATCAAGGCAACGTGTCATTTCAGAGTACTATTAAAAACCTATATGGATTACAGTGACGTTTGTTGTTTAGAAGAAAGTAGCATTTTATTTATTTTCTCTTACTGGTTGAGGGGAGTATTACTAACTTTGTTTTGTACAAGCTATTGCTTTTTTGTACTGTGCTTGTGCTCCGTACAATTATTATTTTGGGAAATGATTGTAAACTAATATAAGTTTTACATTTCCTGAAAGAAATAATAAAGAAATAAGTCAAGAACTTTTAAAACAACTATGATTAATATCTCAAGAAAAACCTGGGTAGAAATGAGCATAATAGCTGAAAGAATAAAAAATTTTTTAAAACCCCAAAATTTACGAAAACAAATGAAATAGATATTATACAACTTAAGAATGTAATATATGAAATTAAGAGTTCAAGGAATGAATTTACTAGCAGACTGGACATGAAAAAGGCTGGGACTGGTATTCTGAAAGACTCTTGGTGTTCTCTATAGAAAACACCAAAGCATGTTAAGAAGAGAAAAGGGAAAAGAGTGTTAACATGTGTGAGGGATGCAGAACATATATAAGGTTACAAGTCTCAGATGGAGAAGATGAACAGAATGGGATGAAGCAATATCTGAACAGATAATAGCTGAGAAACTCCCAAACTAATAAAACAAAAACAATCCACAGATGCAATAAGTTCAGCAAACTCCAAGCTGAATAAACACAAAGAAAACCGTATCTAGGCTCATTATAGAAAAACTAATGGAAATAGAAGACTCAGGGGAAAAAAAACTTTAAAGATATCAATAGGAAAAGAGGTAAATTACTTCAAAAAAAGCAACAAAAGCAGCTGATTTTCCATCTGAAAAGACTGAATACATAAAAAAAAAAAAAAAAAAAAGTATGTCTGTCCTATTTGATTCTTTAGTGATAAAAGCTGCAATGAGTTTTATAGATGGACTTGATATAGATAAGACAGAGTAAAACGCTATGAGAAGTATGCCATTTTCCCCCTTCAATTTCCCTGCTCTATGAGAGAGACAATTATGATGATGATGACAATAAGCAAGGATTTGAAAACAAAGGGGAATATTTCTTTCTTGTTTGCATGATTTCATAATGCATTATACTTTTTAATGTATTTGATATGCAAAGGAAATATGTTAGTCATAAAATACTTATTTCTTTGCCATAATTTCTTTAGCCTCACTATGCAAAAAAAAAAAAAAAAAGGACAAGCCAGATTAAAACTACTAACAATTTCTGGGACATGTTTATAAAAAAAATACATAACTCTGCATGAATTCACAATGTGCTGGTTTTATTTTTTCTGTTGCATGTTAAGGTCACACATATGTGCTATAACAGAAAATGTTTATGAAGTGTACTACTTAAAATGATCCCAGCTGTCATGTATCTACAGCATTTCAGGAAACACTGCTCTAAAATATAACTGAGGTTATGTAACAGGACAAAGCTCAAAGCCAAGACAGATAATGTTAAACTCATGATTTAAGAAGTTAAGAAAAGAATTTTAAAAAGCAATGCCTGGCTTAACCTAAGACAGCTATGTGCTTCTACCTGCTTCTGCATGCAGTCTGCTGCAATATGTTATGATTAAAGAAAACTAATTTCTCATATATGTAGTTGGAAAAGTATCTTAATATCCTTTTCAGATAATTCTGTACATTCTGTTTTGACACTACAGCAAAGCTCAACAAGTAGTAACTTGTCCTAAAGGTTAGCTGCAATGTGTAAGCATCTTTTTCCATACTGTTAACATTAAAATCCATTTGTCTAGTCTATACTTTGAACAGATCTTGTATCCAATCATAATTGTCTAATAACATGCACTGGTCATTTGGAAAAGATCTTCCAAAAGCTGACACATTTCATTTTAAAGTGACACCAGTTAGTATTACCTCTGGTCTGAAAAGAAAACTGTTAAATAGTGGGAAGCTGACAAGCTTACAGTGGCAGATAAAAGTTTTTCCAAATTCTAATTTCCACTTAAAAGCTCATAATTTTTTATTGGAAACTAATATTGTCAGTTGCTTAAGTGATACTCTGTTCATTTTTGAGAATATGTCCACTGAAGTACAGTGGATATCCAGCATATTTTATAGACATTATACATCTAACACACAGGCCATAGTCTGTCTGTCAGCTCTTGTGAGTAAAAAAAACACACAAAACTATTTATATGTAGGCCTATCACTGAGAAAATCTGACAACTATCAGTATACTTTAAGTAAGATGGAAGAACATTAGAGAAGTATTTGTAAGTTGGGCAATTCAAGACCATACCTTTTCTAGAAAATATAAGATAATTTTCAAGAAAGGTATTTTCAACTTTCCAAACTTGTATTATGGTCACTTTAAGTCATTTTCTCCTTGTGACGTGGGGAGTGGGGAAGCTGATAGTGATGATTTCAACAGTCAAGACTTCAGTCAATTTGATTCTGCCAACAGGGTTAACCTGAAGGCAGGCATCCTTCTGCTCCACTACTAACTTCAAGTAATTTGACCTTCCTGAAACATATGACTGCTGTCACCCATGGGCAACTGAGTATAATTGAGGACTTGATCCTTGCAGAGATCATTGGCGTGGTCTTCTCCTTCATGGGCTGGATATGCAACTGTTGAAGAGCACTGGAGTTTAGGAAAAGGAAAAAAACTAGGCCATTCTGGGAGGCCCTCAGCATTTCCAACACTGTAGAATCCTGAAAGAAGATTAACATTAGCCTAGTATTACTGATCCAGACTTCCCTAGCCTCTCAGAATAAATGGGTGGATTGAGTCTCCCTACAAAGAATACAGAGAGAACAACAAATAGAACAAAACATAAATAAATTTAACAGTCTAAACATATTAGGGAAAGTTTCTACAAGGAAGAGCTAAAACCAAAAAAATTTCCAAAACTCCAATGGAATCTATGCTGATTTTGATGACTAATTAACTGATGGCCAATATTAAGGTCAATCTGTATAGATTCTAATAAATTTTAACTTTTGCCATGGTCGTGGTGGTGTAGTCACTAAGTCATGTCCAACTCTTGCAACCCCATGGATTGTATACTGCCAGGCTCCTCTGTCCATGGGATTCTCCAGGGAAGAATACTGGAGTGGGTTGCCATTTCCTTCTCCAAACTTTTGCCATAGATGGTATCAAATTTATAATATGCATTATGTATTTGATAAATTTGATAAATCAAAATTTTCTAAAGTCAAATTTCCACCTTGTTTTTCCAGTTACTAAGAAATTTGTTGAGCACTTAAAAAAGTAATTTGCATATACCACAAGATTGCCTGCTGCAATGCTAATCATGTGACATACTCATGACATGTACACATTTTTGTAGAAAACAAGAATAATTAAAATTAATTATTTGATAAAATTTTACAGCAGAGACTTTTGTAAGAGATGTCTAGATGGCATTTCCAAGTACTCTCTGAATTCCATCCTACAATATATTAAAACCCCTTAATTATACCCCTTGCCAGTTAATTCCTATGCATCCCTGAATTCAAAGGTCACCTCCTCAAAGAAATCTTCTCAAACTATCCACCCTCAGTTTATCAAATTCCCAACCATTCAAACAACGAATTCTACTTTTTCAGATTTAAGCAAGCAAACTTGAGTATCTGCTCTGATGCTTCTCTACTAGACTATAAGCTCCATGATGACAGAGACTGTATCTTTCTTGCTTATAATTTTATCTCCTCACATAGAACAAGTACTCAATAAATATTGCTAAAAGAATGAAAGACTAATAAAATGATTCAACTATTTATAACTAGAATAAGAAAATAATTTTTGGCCTTTCAACAAGATCAATTATATACACTGTTTCTCCTTGTCATCTTTTCATCAATAAACTTACCTGTTGTATGTCCTTTTCTCAAATGGAACTTAAAATATACTCAGTCCTAAATTCAAATCTCCCAATTAGAATAAAGCACCTGCAGGACAGAAACTATGTCTTACTGGAACTTCTGATTCTTAGAATATTCTGTCTTAGAAAAAATCTTAAAAAAAAAAAAAAATTGTTTACTTACCGTGACCACATTCTTTAATTCCCTCTTACTTGCCTTTTCTCATCGTATCTGTCCAAAAAATAGGATGGACATACCTTCTTTGCAAAATTTATGTTACTTCTGCTGCTACATCTCCCTACCAAAGTCACCTGTGCCATAATTAATATATTCTATATCTTGAGGAATAAAAATGACTGATTTTACCAGAGTAAAGGTTAAAAATTCATGTGAGGACAGATAAATGATTCATCTAAATATCGTATCTGTCCAAAAAATAGGATGGACATACCTTCTTTGCAAAATTTATGTTACTTCTGCTGCTACATCTCCCTACCAAAGTCACCTGTGCCATAATTAATATATTCTATATCTTGAGGAATAAAAATGACTGATTTTACCAGAGTAAAGGTTAAAAATTCATGTGAGGACAGATAAATGATTCATCTAAATTATATGTGGGAAATAAGCATATTTTTTTAAACAAATGACTCTTATCACAGCATCCTTTTAAATTAAAAAGTACTTAACAGATTCTTACTTTCAATAAGAATACAATAAGCCAAAGCAAACACAAGGCAACAACCAGAAAAGGCTGGCTAAATTTTTGTTTGTTTTTTAGTTTTTAGGTTTTGGCTATGTCGTGGGGCATGTGAGATCTTAGTTCCCTGACCAGAGATCAAACCCATGATCCCTGCATTGGAAGCATGGAGACTTAACCACTGGACTGCAAGGGAAGCCCCTGGATAAGTTTTAAAATCTTATTTGCAGAAGTATCAGAGAGCTGTGGGAACCATAAAGACTTATAAAGCAAGGAGAAGAGTTCAGAGTAGAGCTGATGATCTCCAATTGCCTTTTTGTTTCCAAACTCACCAATTTCTGACCTAGGGCATGGGCTATAGATTGGGATTGGCCCAGGCAGGGAATATCTGATGGGGGAAAAAGAAACTCACCAACATCATAAACGAGAAAACTGTAGTTTAGGACGTGAAAGCCTGACAGAGAGAGGGAACTTGCCTCAAGTACGTAACTGATTAGTACACTTGCTCCTCAAGACATCTGCCAGGTTTTAAAGGTACATGGGTGGCAGGAGGCTACAGAGTAGCCTGAGAACCTCTGAAAAGCAGAGCTGATTTCCAGCAGCATTTCAGTGCTAAGGAGACAGATCAGCCAGGTTCTCAATCAAAACCACCAGGACTTAGTAACAAAACCAACTACAGCTTTAGAGAAACTACTGAAAGTGTACCCAAGCCCAACTGAAATGTGAAAGTTAAAAGTGTTAGTCATTCAGTGTGTCTGACTCTTTGCAACCCATGGACTATAGCCTGCCAGGCTCCACTGTCCATGGAATTTCACAGGCAAGAATATTGGAGTGGGTTGCCATTTCCTTCTCCAAAGGATCTTCCTGGCCCAGGGATCGAACCCAGGTCTCCTGCATTGCAAGCAGATTACCTACCAACTAAGCAACCAGAGAAGCCCACCCAAGCCCAAATTCGGCTCACTTCCTGACCAGACTAAGGTACCAGCCACTGACCCATCTGCCTAACGGAGAAGAGGAAGACTCCTCTCCAGTCAAGGATGATATCATCCGAAATCTTTAAGCTTCTTTTATACAAACAATATTCAGTATATAATGGAAATAGGCAAGAAAACATGAGAGCCATGAGAAAAAAGCCAAACAACAGAACATACTCACAGATCATTCAGATACTGGATATATAAATCAAGGACTTTATAAATAATCTGTTTTAAACAGTTCATTTATGAATTTAAAATTGAACAATAGGTATTGAAAAAGATTATTTTGACTTTTAAACACCTTTCTAAGAATATCAAGGCAACGTGTCATTTCAGAGTACTATTAAAAACCTATATGGATTACAGTGACGTTTGTTGTTTAGAAGAAAGTAGCATTTTATTTATTTTCTCTTACTGGTTGAGGGGAGTATTACTAACTTTGTTTTGTACAAGCTATTGCTTTTTTGTACTGTGCTTGTGCTCCGTACAATTATTATTTTGGGAAATGATTGTAAACTAATATAAGTTTTACATTTCCTGAAAGAAATAATAAAGAAATAAGTCAAGAACTTTTAAAACAACTATGATTAATATCTCAAGAAAAACCTGGGTAGAAATGAGCATAATAGCTGAAAGAATAAAAAATTTTTTAAAACCCCAAAATTTACGAAAACAAATGAAATAGATATTATACAACTTAAGAATGTAATATATGAAATTAAGAGTTCAAGGAATGAATTTACTAGCAGACTGGACATGAAAAAGGCTGGGACTGGTATTCTGAAAGACTCTTGGTGTTCTCTATAGAAAACACCAAAGCATGTTAAGAAGAGAAAAGGGAAAAGAGTGTTAACATGTGTGAGGGATGCAGAACATATATAAGGTTACAAGTCTCAGATGGAGAAGATGAACAGAATGGGATGAAGCAATATCTGAACAGATAATAGCTGAGAAACTCCCAAACTAATAAAACAAAAACAATCCACAGATGCAATAAGTTCAGCAAACTCCAAGCTGAATAAACACAAAGAAAACCGTATCTAGGCTCATTATAGAAAAACTAATGGAAATAGAAGACTCAGGGGAAAAAAAACTTTAAAGATATCAATAGGAAAAGAGGTAAATTACTTCAAAAAAAGCAACAAAAGCAGCTGATTTTCCATCTGAAAAGACTGAATACATAAAGCACAATCTCCAAGCCAAACAAATGATTGTTGATGTGAACTTGCAAAAATTAACAAAATTTGATGAAGTGAAAGTCCAAGAAATCTTGTATCCTGAAAGACTTCAAATATAACACTAAAGAAGCTGCTATGAACAAAACACAGATGTATTCAGCCATAAAAAGAAATAATATAAGTTGGCAGGCTCACCTGAACAAAGACAGTCTAACACTATAATCAAGAGGAAAGGACGGTGGTAAGACACATTTATTCCACAGTCACATAGGCACTGGGACATACCTAACTTTGGTTTCTGATTAGAGATGATCTGAGGAGATCTACAGTTAATGGCTAGTATACTAAGACAATTACAGGATAAAAGTTGCTGTAAGCATGAAAGTGAAAGTTGTTCAGTTGTATTCGACTCTTTGCAACCCCATAGACTATATAATCCACAGAATTCTCCAGGCCAGAATACTGGAGTGGGTAGCCTTTCCCTTATCCAGGCGATCTTCCCAACCCAGGAATTGAACCAGGATCTCCTGCATTGCAGGCAGACTCTTTACCAACTGAGCTATCAGGGAAGCTGTAGGTATACAGGTTAGTAAATCACACACACAGCAAAAATGAGAGGTATTCATTTGGGGAACTGTGAAATAACAAAAAAACCCACACACATATATATGTATATATATACACACACAGACACATACACACACACACACACACACACAGATCTCTGTCTCCAGTTCTAGTACAGAGCTCCTAAAACTCTTGCAATCAACTAAGTGATAAGAGCATTAGGAACATCTTTTGCTTCAAGCATTTTGTTTGGTCTTTGACCCTAGTTCCCGACACAGAGTTCCTGAATCCCTCGGGATTTCCCGCGTGATGGGAGTATCTTTTTTTCCAATGAAGCAATGTTTGGTGGGCTCCTGGATGGCAGCTAATCACAGAAAGACCAAGCTGTGACTAGAAGTTTGGAATTTTCAGCCCCATCCCCTCCCTTTCAGGAAAGAGAGAAGGGCTGGAAATTGAGTCAATGATATCTACAAAGTATCGACATTGACTAGTCAATGATCAATCATGCCTACATGGTATGAAGTTTCTACAAACATCCCAAAGGTACAAGGTTCAGAAAGCTTCCAGGTTACTGGGAGAGTGATGTGCCTGGAGAGGGCACGGATGCTCTACTCCTTCTCATATACCTTTGCCTTATGTATCTCTTCCGTCCAAATGTGCATCTGTGTATCATATCCTTCTATAACAAAGCAGTAAACATTAAATGTTTCCCTGAGTTCTCTGAGCTACTCTAGCAAATTACAAAACCCGAGGGGATCATGGGAACTCTGATTTAGAGCCATTAAGTCAAAAGAACAGATGATAACCAGGGATTAAATTCCAAAGTGGGGGGACTGTTGGGCCAGTCTCATGGGAATAAATCCTTAACTTGCAGTATCTGATCTAACTCCAAATAGGCAGTGCCAGAACTGAGTGGAATTATAGGACATTTTAGCTGGTATCATAGAGAATTACTTGGGGGCCAGGTGTAGAAGGCCTATGAAGTGTCAGAAATGGAAGTATTCTGGGTTGAGTAGTAAGGGAGAGAAACAGAAGAAATGGATTTTTCCTACTCAGGAACTGTATTCAGGAATTATACTCACCTCTAAGTTGAAATGTCTCCCATACAAGGAATTTGTGTTTTTATCAAATTCCTCCATTATAACTACAGATCACATAATATACTTCAGTTTGTATCCACTTTTGAAACACAGCTTTGAAATCTACCTGAATTACATGACAATCTATCCCAGTTAATTTTTCATGGTGACCTCAGACCCGGGAAAATACCTAATATCTTCTATTTACTAAATAGGTTAAAATAAGTTAATAATTATCTGTGTCATATTGGGTACTGACAGACTTCTTAGCCACTGAAACCACGTTGGACAACACCATCTTCATTCCCTGTTCTCAGTGGTGTTCATACAGTATCTGCATTTTATCTCAAAACCACTCAAATTCATCTTCACAAATACAGAACATCAAAAGGAAGGTAGTGATATTAACACTGTAATTGGGAACTACTTAGCACTAGTAGTTTGAACAGTTTCCAACAGATGTCAAGTAATGCTGTATTTCCTTCAGAAATGTAAAATACCTCTGTGCACAGTTTGGGCACCTCAGACACATAAGATATTAACAATGACTATCCTATAAAACAATGAATAAAAAGAGATTAACAGAGATTGAACAAGTAATAGATAATGAGCAAAGGTGAGAAAGAGAGTGAGGGACAGACAAGAGGTTTGTGACACCAAGTGTGAGCAACAAGGAGAGCTTAGAACAGAACACAGCAGAAAGAACAACAACAAACCCACAAAGACAAAAAGACACAGAGACAGACAGTGAGATGGTGAGAGGGAGACAGATGCACAAAGAGAGAAAAACAGATAAGGAAAGACAAAATGATGAATAAGAAACAAACTGTCAGATGAAGAGGAAAGAGCAGACAGAGGGACAGACAGACAGTCAAGGACAGGAAGATACTGATGGGGAGAGAGAAGACAGAAGAGATGACGGAAAAGGCAGACAAAGAAGACAGACAAAGATCGATGGAGTAAACACAGAAAAGAGGATCGGAAGGGTCGAGACAGCACTTAGAAAGACAGGGAGAAAGAGGTCAAGAGTGAGTCAGGGAGACAAGGAGAAACTATCAGGAAGAAAGAGAAAGCCTGGCAAGGACAGACCCAGTTATAGGGACAAAGGGGTAGATGAAAGGGAAAAGGACGAAGAAAGAAACACAGAGAGGCAGTGAGCACACGAGGGGAAGAGAAGGAAAGCACACAGGAAGAAAGGAAATCAGGGAGGGTAGGAGGGGAAGAAAAAACAGGCTTCCCCTCATACCACCTCCACCCAGGGAAACAGAGATTTTATTCATCAGTTCATTTCTACTTATAGCATGATTCCTACAGTCTACTAGTGCATAAAAAAGAACCAGGAATTAGCAAAACCATTCATAATGCAGAGCAGTGCACTCCAGGGTTTTCTCTGGCCACAAGGGAAACATTCTCTCTGCATATTATTAGCACATACAATCTACACTCTTAGTTCAGATATTAACATTCTCACTGACATAATTTCATAGTTTTGTGAGCTTCCAAGGGTCTCTGCCCCAAGCAACCAATCTAATGCACCAATAATTCGCTTTTCCTAGAAAGACTCTACCACTATAAAATTACACAGAAAGCAATTTTAAAAGAGGAGATTATTAAATTCTAATGAGTTATGTTTTCAGGACAAACCAGCTATGTATACGCTCACAATGTATTATAAAATTAGCATTAGTTTAAATTTTTTAACTATTTATTAAAATTTTAAAATTAATAAAGCAGAAAATAGAGAATAATATAAGCCCCAATGTGCCCAATGCCCAGTTTCAACAATGATTAACATTTTACCAATATTATCATCAGGGCTTTGCTGGTGGCACAGTGGTAAAAGAATCCATCTGCCATGCAGGAAACCTGGGTTCGATCCCTGGGTCAGAAATATCCCCTGGAGAACAAAATGGCAACCTTCCAGTATTCTTGCCTGGGAAATCCCATGGACACAGAAGCCTAGTGGGCTACCATCCATGGGGTCACAAAAGAGTTGCACACAACTCAGAGACTAACAACAACATTAACATCATCATTATATTTAAAAACATGGAATAAGAAAATTCAATATATGCACAACTTTTTTCTTTATTGTTCCATAATTTTTAAATGCACTTTGACTTAAACATACTGGACTTTACATTATTTTACTGCTAATCATTATGAAATTATCATATATTTAGTTTTTCCAGAATTAGAACCTCTGTTCTTAGATTCAATAAGTCTATGTCTACCCATTTCCTGGGTACCTATCAGTTCAGTTCAGTTCAGTTCACTTGCTGAGTCGTGTCCCACTCTTTGCGACCCCATGAATCGAAGCATGCCAGGCCTCCCTGTCCATCACCATCTCCCGGAGTTCACTCAGACTCACGTTCATCGAGTCCGTGATGCCATCCAGCCATTTCACCCTCGGCTGTCCCCTTCTCCTCCTGCCCCCAATCCTTCCCAGCATCAGAGTCTTTTCCAGTGAGTCAACTCTTCCCATGAGGTGGCCAAAGTACTGGAGTTTCAGCTTTAGCATCATTCCTTCCAAAGAAATCCCAGGGCTGATCTCCTTCAGAATGGACTGGTTGGATCTCCTTGCAGTCCAAGGGACTCTCAAGAGTCTTCTCCAACACCACAGTTCAAAAGCATCGATTCTTCGGCGCTCAGCTTTCTTCACAGTCCAACTTTCACATCCATACATGACCACAGGAAAAACCATAGCCTTGACTAGGCGGACCTTAGTCGGCAAAGTAATGTCTCTGCTTTTGAATATACTATCCAGGTTGGTCATAACTTTTCTTCCAAGGAGTAAGCGTCTTTTAATTTCATGGCTGCAGTCACCATCTGCAGTGATTTTGGAGCCCAAAAAAATAAAGTCTGACACTGTTTCCACTGTTTCCCCATCTATTTCCCATGAAGTGATGGGACCGGATGCCATGATCTTCGTTTTCTGAATGTTGAGCTTTAAGCCAACTTTTTCGCTCTCCTCCTTCACTTTCATCAAGAGGCTTTTTAGCTCCTCCTCACTTTCTGCCATAAGGGTGGTGTCATCAGCATATCTGAGGTTATTGATATTTCTCCCGGCAATCTTGATTCCAGCTTGTGTTTCTTCCAGTCCAGCGTTTCTCATGATGTACTCTGCATATAAGTTAAATAAGCAGGGAGACAATATACAGCCTTGACGTACTCCTTTTCCTATTTGGAACCAGTCTGTTGTTCCATGTCCAGTTCTAACTGTTGCTTCCTGACCTGCATACAGATTTCTCAAGAGGCAGGTTAGGTGGTCTGGTATTCCCATCTCTTTCAGAATTTTCCACAGTTTATTGTGATCCACACAGTCAAAGGCTTTGGCATAGTCAATAAAGCAGAAATAGATGTTTTTCTGGAACTCTCTTGCTTTTTCCATGATCCAGCGGATGTTGGCAATTTGATCTCTGGTTCCTCTGCCTGTTCTAAAACCAGCTTGAACATCAGGGAGTTCACGGTTCACATATTGCTGAAGCCTGGCTTGGAGAATTTTGAGCATTACTTTACTAGCGTGTGAGATGAGTGCAATTGTGCGGTAGTTTGAGCATTCTTTGGCATTGCCTTTCTTTGGAATTGGAATGAAAACTGACCTTTTCCAGTCCTGTGGCCACTGCTGAGTTTTCCAAATTTGCTGGCATATTGAGTGCAGCACTTTCACAGCATCATCTTCCAGGATTTGAAACAGCTCAACGGGAATTCCATCACCTCCACTAGCTTTGTTCTTAGTGATGCTTTCTAAGGCCCACTTGACTTCACATTCCAAGATGTCTGGCTCTAGATTAGTGATCACATCCTCATGATTATCTGGGTCGTGAAGATCTTTTCTGTACAGTTCTTCTGTGTATTCTTGCCACCTCTTCTTAATATCTTCTGCTTCTGTTAGGTCCATACCATTTCTATCCTTTATCGAGCCCATCTTTGCATGAAATGTTCCCTTGGTATCTCCAATTCTCTTGAAGAGATCTCTAGTCTTTCCCATTCTGTTGTTTTCCTCTATCTCTTTGCATTGATTGCTGAAGAAGGCTTTCTTATCTCTTCTTGCTATTCTTTGGAACTCTGCATTCAGATGCTTATATCTTTTCTTTTCTCCTTTGCTTTTCGCCTCTCTTCTTTTCAGTGCTATTTGTAAGGCTTCTCCAGACAGCCATTTTGCTTTTTTGCATTTCTTTTCCATGGGGATGGTCTTGATCCCTGTCTCCTGTACAATGTCACGAACCTCATTCCATAGTTCATCAGGAACTCTGTCTATCAGATCTAGGCCCTTAAATCTATTTCTCACTTCCACTGTATAATCATAAGGGATTTGATTTAGGTCATACCTGAATGGTCTAGCGGTTTTCCCTACTTTCTTCAATTTAAGTCTGAATTTGGAAATAAGGAGTTCATGATCTGAGCCACAGTCAGCTCCTGGTCTTGTTTTTGTTGACTGTATAGAGCTTCTCCATCTTTGGCTGCAAAGAATATAATCAATCTGATTTCGGTGTTGACCATCTGGTGATGTCCATGTGTAGAGTCTTCTCTTGTGTTGCTGGAAGAGGGTGTTTGCTATGACCAGTGCCTGTCTCTTATACACATCTAGATGTGTATAAGAGACAGGTCTTGATCCCTCTCTCCTGTACAATGTCACGAACCTCAGTCCATAGTTCATCAGGAACTCTGTCTATCAGATTTAGGCCCTTAAATCTATTTCTCACTTCCACTGTATAATCATAAGGGATTTGATTTAGGTCATACCTGAATGGTCTAGCAGTTTTCCCTACTTTCTTCAATTTAAGTCTGAATTTGGAAATAAGGAGTTCATGATCTGAGCCACAGTCAGCTCCTGGTCTTGTTTTTGTTGACTGTATAGAGCTTCTCCATCTTTGACTGCAAAGAATATAATCAATCTGATTTCGGTGTTGACCATCTGGTGATGTCCATGTGTAGAGTCTTCTCTTGTGTTGTTGGAAGAGGGTGTTTGCTATGACCAGTGCATTTTCTTGGCAAAACTCTATTAGTCTTTGCCCTGCTTCATTCCGTATTCCAAGGCCAAATTTGCCTGTTACTTCTCTATCGCTTTTTATAAAAGCCAGAGAACTTACATCCTTGCTGAACTCCATATTGTAGAAATCCTCACCTCAGGTTTTACTTGGCAAAACAGTCACAAGCTCATTCCTAAATCAAACAGTGGCTTAGACCAATAATTTAAAAAAATTGTTTTAGACTCAGGACTTCTCATACACCCTTAAAAATTATTAAAGATTCACAAAAGCTCAGTTTCTATGAGTAACATCTATAACTATTTACCATAACAGTAATAAAGTTGAAAAATATTAATGATAAGTACATCATTTACTTAACAAATAACATATTGGTGAAAAGTAACTATTTTCCAAAATTAAAGTTAATGTAAAGAATTTTTTTTTTAATGTAATACCTGGATTGTCCTGTCTGTTGAGTACCAAACATCATGTAGACTCTGGGAAACTCCACTATGTACTCATGACAGAATAAGATTTTTTAAAAATTAAGTAACATCTTAGTACATATCAGGAAAATAGTTTACACCTCGCATACTCCCTGAAAAAAATCTCAAAGACCCTCTATGGTCCACATTTTAAGAACCTCTCACTTAGACCAAATAAGATTCATCCCCTGAGACTGAGAAGAGCTCAACTTCCCCTGAATTAAATAATGTAGCAAAAAAACCTAAAGAAAATCAGAATTCAATTAGCAGGTGACAAGAAAGGTAGAAGAAAGGGAATGGTTGTTTAGAAAACAAACAAGAGCATTCAACAGCAGAGATAATAAATCTGAGAAGGCAAAATTATAAAAAGTCTTAGGTACTAAAATCTGTCATAAAACCAACACTAAATAACAAAATAAGGTTTAATCTGAAAAGCTATTTTTAAAAAATCACTTGTAACATATTCTTGAATCATTAGTACCTATTATGCAATTTAGAAAACTTAGAAAAAATGTAGAAAATTTGTGCTATATAGAATATTTACCCAACTCTTACAACCACTATGAAACATTTATGTATACAAGTAAACATAAATGTTTACTCATAAAACCAATACTAAATAACAAAATGAGGTTTAATCTGAAAAACTATTTTTAAAAAATCACTCGTAACATATTCTTGAATTATTAGAACCTATTATGCAATTTAGAAAATTTAGAAAAAAAATCACAAAATTTGTGCTATATAGAATATTTACCCAAGTCTTACAACCACTATGAAACATTTAGGTACACAAGTAAACAATCTGTATTCCTACTCAATAATCCCTAAGGTGCTGATTACATTCACAGTCTGTATGACAGTAGGATAGAAGTCAAGCATTGGAATAACTATGCTAAAAGCACAATATTTCTTAAAATTTATTTAGTTTTTAACTGAAGGATAATTACTTTATAGAATTTTGTCATTTTCTGTCAAACTTCAACATCAATCAGCCATAAATATACATATATCTCCTCCCTTTTGAACCTCCCTCCCATTCCCCCTCTATCCCACTCCTCTAGGTTGATACAGAGCCCCTGTTTGAGTTTCCTGAGCCATACACAAATTCCCATTGGTAATGTATTTTACATATGGTAATGTAAGTTTCCATGTTACTCTTTCCATATATCTCACCGGCTCCTCCCCTCTCCCCATGTCTATAAGTTTATTCTCTATGTCTGTTTCTCCATTACTGCCCTGTAAATAATTCTTCAGTACTATTTTTCTGGATTTCGTATATATGCATTAGAATATGGTATTTGGGAGGGTGGTGGGAGGGGGGTTCAGGATTGGGAACTCATGTACACCCGTGGCGGATTCATGTCAATGTATGGCAAAACCAATACAGTACTGTAAAGTAAAAAAAGATTTAATTTAATTAAAAAAAAAAGAATACGGCATTTATCTTTCTTTCTGACTTACTTCACTCTGTATAATAGGTTCTACATTCATCTACCTCATTAGAACTGACTCAAATGTGTTCCTTTATATGGCTGAGTAATATTTCACTGTGTATATGTACCACAACTTCTTTATCCATTCATCTGTCAATGAACATCTAGGTTGCTTCCATGTTACTTTTTAAATAAACACAAACATGCTTTCAGTCAGTTCAGTCACTCAGTCATGTCCGACTTTGCAACCCCATGAATCACAGCATGCCAGACCTCCCTGTCCATCACCAACTCCCGGAGTTTACTCAAACTCATGTCCATCGAGTCAGTGATGCCATCCAGCCATCTCATCCTCTGTTGCCCTCTTCTCCTCCTGCACCCAATCCCTCCCAGCATAAGGGTCTTTTCCAAAGAGTCAACTCTTCGCATGAGGTGGCCAAAGTATTGGAGTTTCACCTTCAGCATCAGTCCTTCCAATGAACACCCAAGACTGATCTCCTTGCAGTCCAAGGGACTCTCAAGAGTCTTCGCCAATACCATACATAGTTCAAAAGCATCAATTCTTCAGCACTCAGCTTTCTTCACAGTTCAACTCTCACATCCATACATGACCACTGGAAAAACCACAGCCTTGACTAGATGAACCTTTGTTGACAAAGTAATGTCTCTGCTTTTTAATATGCTATCTAGGTTGGTCATAACTTTCCTTTCAATGGGTGTCTTTTAATTTCATGGCTGCAATCACCGTCTGCAGTGATTTTGGAGTCCCCAAAAATAAAGTCTGACACTGTTTCCACTGTTTCCCCATCTATTTCCCATGAAGTGATGGGACCCGATGCCATGATCTTAGTTTTCTGAACGTTAAGCTTTAAGCCAACTTTTTCACTCTCCTCTTTGCACTTTTATCAAGAGGCTTTTTAGTTCCTCTTCACTTTCTGCCATAAGGGTGGTATCATCTGCATATCTGAGGTTACTGATATTTCCATCTTGATTCCAGCTAGTGCTTCTTCCAGCCCAGAGTTTCTCATGATGTACTCTACATATAAGTTAAATAAGCAGGGTGACATTATACAGCCTTGACGTACTCCTTTTCCTATCTGGAACCAGTCTGTTGTTCCATGCCCAGTTCTAACTACTGCTTCCTGACCTGCATACAAACTTCTCAAGAGGCAGGTCAGGTGCCCTGGTATTTCCATCTCTTGAAGAATTTTCCACAGTTGATTGTGATCCACACAGTCAAAGGCTTTGGCATAGTCAATAAAGCAGAAATAGATGTTTTTCTGGAATTCTCTTGCTTTTCCCATGATCCAGTGGATGTTGGCAATTTGATCTCTGCTTCCTCTGCCTTTTCTAAAACCAGCTTGAACATCTGGAAGTTCGCGGTTCACGTATTGCTGAAGCCTGGCTTGGAGAATTTTGAGCATTACTTTACTAGTGTGTGAGATGAGTGCAATTGTGTAGTAATTTGGGCATTCTTAATAAAGTATAAAAAAGAACAACTGACAAAAGTTAATTTGTAAGGTAACAAAATAAGTTAACAAATTCTGCAAAAAGTTGAAAATTCACTTCATTAATCAATAGAAAGCTTTTATTTATATAATAGCCACTCATAAAATGAATAAACACTTTATTTATTCTTTAATGCTTGTTATTAAAGAATAACAACCATTACTCTTTAATGGTTGTTAATCCATTAATGCACTAATAACTGCACCTTTGAATTTAATCTCAACTCATTTTTTTCCAAACATTGGCTCACTATTCACCAATATTCTACGCATCTGTCACCATCCACTAAATTACCTAACTAATGTTTACAGTAACTTACAAGTCAGACAGTATCTACAGGCCAAAGTTACCAAGAAACAACTTTTAGCAAGCAACACCCAGTGCACTCCGAATTTTAATTACTTGTTAAAGACTTCAGTTAGTTAAAAAAGTAACCACAATAAACACAAACCTACTCAGTGTTCCATAGTTATAAAGTTGGAATTGTCTTGAGGAGGTATAGATACTTGTATTTCAAACTAAATAAGTGTAATTTAAAAACCCAGACCATAAAAATGTTTTCAATTATTCATATTGAAAAGATTTTTACATATATCTGTATTACTGGGGGCTTCCCTGATAGTTCAGTTGGTAAAGAATCCGCCTGCAGTGCAGGAGACTCCGGTTCAATTCCTGGGTCGGGAAAATCTGCTAGAGAAGGGACAGGCTACCCACTCCAGTATTCTTAGGCTTTCCTTGTGGTTCAACTGGTAAAGAATTCACCTGCAAAGCAGGAGACCTGGGTTCAATTCCTGGGTTGGGAAGATCCCCTGGAAAAGGAAAGGGTACCCACTGCAGTATTCTGGCCTAGAGAATTTAATGGACAATATAGGCCATGGGGTTGCAGAGAGTTGGACATGACTGAGCAACTTTCACTTTCAGTATTATTTTAGCAAAATAAAGTACATTTTCTTTTTTTCATTGTAAATGGCAAGGAGAAAGGACAGCTTCCCAAGTTAATTAACTTTAAATGTCACTACGATAGATCCCCCTTCACTCAGACTGAAACTCCTCAAAGAAACTCATGCTTCCAAATTACTTCATATATCTACTTACCTTACTGACTAATCCAAATTTCCATATTTAGCCCCTGCATTAAATGCCAGAATAAAAATAAACTTAGAGTCACACTGTACACAGAAGTTAAAAACTGAATAATTAAAATTACTCATACACATTTAAAGATTTCTACAATTCGGTGGATACTTTTCAGAAATTGCACAACGGAGGCTGTTTTTGAAAAACAATATATTTAGTTTTCAATCAATAAAATGAAGGCCTAAGTCTAAACGAAAAAATGATTTGAGAAGTCGTATAAAACAACAATCTCAAATTCCTTAACCATGTACGAGAATGAGAAGAGGGCTGATGAGAGAGTAAAAAAGTAAGGATGAAGGAAAAAGAATGAGTAAGAGGCAGAAGGGCAGAATAACGATAAGAAATATATCAAATATAAAAAGAAGGTATATTATATTTTAGTTGCAAGAGTCCTGAAGTTGATCAGAACTGTGATTTCTTAATCACTAGTGACCCTGGAAATTTGAAATTTGATTTACCTCTCTAGGTCCTAGTAACCTCATCTTCTAAATTAAGAGGAATAGACAAGGTCAATTTTTCCCAAAGTGCCTCACAGAATTTTTAGTCCTTAAAAAGAAAAATGGGTTTCATGTTCAGATAAATTTTGGAAACATTAAATAGTGTATCTCTTCCTCTTTGATGGTCACAATGTAAACTAAATAGTGAAGTGAAAGTAGCTCAGTCAGGTCCTACTCTTAGGGCCCCCACGGCCTATACAGTCCATGGACTTCTACAGGCCAGAATACTGGAATGGGTAGCTGTTCCCTTCTCCAGAGCATCTTCCCAACTCAGGAATCAAACCCAGGTCTCCTGCATTGCAGGCAGATTCTTTACCAGTTGAGCAGCCAGGGAAGTCGCTATTTAATAAACTAAATAGTAAGTAAGAAAAGTCTTAAAATGCCCTAGAATTAAAAATAGTAACAATAATATTAATAAACAATAAGAAAAATTCTTTCTGTTTTTATTAAATGTTTTACAATCTTATTTGGCCACAAAACACTTTCTGCTCATAAATTACAAAATAATCCAACAGATCAGAGAACACTCTTCACAAAACATGGACCGAATTATCTCTAAAATCTCTTTACTATTTACATTTACAGCCTTTATCATACTGTGCCACTAAGTGTCACCATTACAAAGTACTGCTTTTAGCACTCAAATACATATAAAGAGCAATGAAATTGAGACTCCAACTTGGGAAATGGTTAATTAGCATTAGAAGCACAAACACTCTAGAAAAAAGAGAAGTCGTCTTCTAAAGAAAGCAGAGAGAACAACCTGTTTCTTCTTACAAAGCAGAAGTAAATAAAACTTCCCAAAGATTATGCTTGACATCCAGAGAAAAGGAAAAGGAAATGGCCCTAAGATAGACAGGAAGAGGTAAGCTTGTCTTTCACAAGTCACCCCTGGGAATTCCAAGCTGGTGGCCGTAGTATATTAGTATTGGGGGAAACGGCAGCCTTATGAGAATGCATAAAGTAACTATGGCAGCTACCAAAACAAATGGACTCAGAAAGAATTCTACAGATGATATGGCCCACAGTTTATCTGATACATGAGTCCATCTACAGTATTTCACACAGGGGACTGACCAGTCCAGTCTTCCACTGACTACCTACAGGAGCTAGGAACCACATAGATAACTTAATCTTTTTTGTTAAGATTAAAACAATTTTATTACAGCACTTTACTGTTGATCACTGGTCTTTTTCTCATCTCAAGAACTCTCACACACCTCTTATGACCTGATAACAAGATGAGTCAGTGGAGAGAATGCTAAAATGATGTCTGAAAACTGAAAATCCAATCTTCAACACGTCACTGATTATTTGTGTAACAATGAGTTAACCGACAGCTCCTAGCTTTGATTTCTTAAACTGAAAAATAAAGCAATCTCTAAGATTTATAATCATTCTAACATCTTATGATTCCAAGTCTCATTATGGCATGGTCTGTCTATCTACAAATCTGCTTACTCTGGCCAAGAATTCTAACATGTCTGAATCCTTTAGTGTAGTGTTGAGAATTAACCACCGGATTCCAGAAATGATTTATTCAGTAAAGAAGAGTGGGTTAATTATCTCCCTTTTTCTAAACACTATGTTTACATTAATAAAGACTTTGATCAAATTAGATTTTGTGTAGCCACATTACATTCAGATAACCGTACTTGGTTATCCAGCACTGTGGATCCTACTTACTACTCTTAACAAATAATGCACTAAAGATGATCTCCCTTATTCCATATTTTGCAAATTGATTTTCTGGCATTGAATGGAAGATTTGAGATTTTTCTTAATTATCCTGCATCTTGATTTGTTTAGGCCATCGTCTTAGCCTTTTGGGTTCAAATTGATAATTCAGAATATTAGCTATTCCATCTCATGAAGTGGTTAAAATACTATTATTAGCAATCTCAACCAAAAAAAAATGATTAAAATGTTGATTATAAGAAACACAAAAGTTAACACTAATAATGATAATGAGGAAAGCAATGAAAAAGAAAACAGAAGAAAAAAGAAAAAAATCAATGAAAGTGAAGGCTGATTCTTTGAGAAGATTAAAAAAGAAGACACAAATTGCCAATATCAGGAATGAACGAGGTAACAGAGCTACAGATTCTACAGCTAGTAAAATAATAAGGGAATGTAATGAGCAACTTTATACCAGTAAGTTCAACAATTTAAATATATATTTAATAATTCCTTAAAAGGCATCAACTACCAAAGTTTACTCGAGAAAAAAATGGATAATCTGAATATCTTATTTAAACCTTCCAAACAGAGAAAACTGCAGGCCCAAATGACTTGTTGAATTTTATCAAACATTTAAGAAAGAATAGTTCCAATTCAATACAAACTCTTCCAGAAAACTAAAGAGGAAAGAATTCTTCCTAACTCATTCCATGATGCCAACAGTACCCTGATGCCAAAACAAGACAAAGACATTAACCAGAAATGATACCTATAGACATATATCCTATATGAATACAGATGTAAAAATTCTAATAAAATTTTAGTGGCTTTAATTCAGCAATATTTAAAAAAGGTATGCAATGACAAAGTGGGGTACTATAGACTGAGTATTTGAGGTCCCTCTAAAATTCATATGAACCCTAATGCCCATTGTAATAAAGCACCACTTTGGGAGGTACTTAGGTCTTCACGGTTGATCCCTCATGAATGAAATTTCTGTTTTTATAAAATATATAAATATTCTTATAAATATGAATGCAAGGAAGAATTTTAAAAGTATATTTCTACAAGTAACACTGACTGAAAAACTAGCAAGCAAAAACATCACCAAAAATTACTTTATCGTAAACCTGCCTCTTGAGAAATCTGTATGCAGGCCAGGAAGCAACAGTTAGAACTGGACATGGAACAATAGACTGGTTCCAAATAGGAAAGGGTGTATATTGTCAAGGCTGTATATTGTCACCCTGCTTATTTAACTTATATGCAGAGTACATCATGAGAAACACTGGGCTGGAAGAAGCGCAAGCTGGAATCAAGATTGAAATATCAATAACCTCAGATATGCAGATGACACCACCCTTATGGCAGAAAATGAAGCCACACACTTGATGAAAGTGAAAGAGGAGAGTGAAAAAGTTGGTTTAAAGCTCAACATTCAGAAAACGAAGATCATGGCATCCAGTCCCATCACTTCATGGGAAATAGATGGGGAAACAGCAGAAACAGTGTCAGACTTTATTTTTCTGGGCTCCAAAATCACTGCAGATGGTGATTGCAGCCATGAAATTAAAAGACGCTTACTTCTTGGAAGAAAAGTTATGACCAACCTAGACAATATATTCAAAAGCAGAGACATTACTTTGCCGACTAAGGTCCGTCTAGTCAAGGCTATGGTTTTTCCTGTGGTCGTGTATGGATGTGAGAATTGGACTGTGAAGAAGGCTGAGCGCTGAAGAATTGATGCTTTTGAGCTGTGGTGTTGGAGAAGACTTGAGAGTCCCTTGGACTGCAAGGAGATCCAACCAGTCCATTCTGAAGGAGATCAACCCTGGGATTTCTTTGGAAGGAATGATGCTAAAGCTGAAACTCCAGTACTCTGGCCACCTCATGCAAAGAGTTGACTCACTGGAAAAGACTTTGACGCTGGGAGGGATTGGGGGCAGGAGAAGAAGGGGACGACAGAGGATGAGATGGCTGGATGGCATCACTGACTCGATGGACGCAAGTCTGAGTGAACTCCAGGAGTTGGTGATGGACAGGGAGGCCTGGCGTGCTGTGATTCATGGGGTCGCAAAGAGTCGGACACGACTGAGTGACTGAAATGAACTGAACTGAAACCTTGTTTTCAGTTTAAGTGCTCTGTGTCTTGATAAAGGTGATGGTTGAATGCCACTGTGAATCTATTAAATGCCACTGAATGCTAGTACACTTTAAAATAGTTAATTTTATCTTACATCAATTTATCTCAAAAAAAAAGAAAGAAAAAAGAAAAGAAAGAATATTTCTGTGAATATTCTGGGTCATGTAGCTAATTAAAAATTACAAATCTTCTATAGAAAATAAACCTCTGGTTACAAAATGGGAGAGGAAAGGTGGGGAAGGAAAAATTAGGTATGAAATTAAAGATACAAACTATTATAAATAAAGTATACAAGCAACAAGGGTATACTATATAGCATGGGGAAGTATACCCAGTATCTTGTAATAATCTATACCAGAACATAGTCTGCAAAAATACTGAAACACTATGCTGCACACTTGAAACTAACAATAATGTAAATCACCATATTTCAATAATAAGTTTTCAAAAATCATGAATCTGCTTTTTCCTGTATCTTAAAGGGAGCATTTAACCCTAATTGTTGATGGCAGACAGTTGGAAGACTCCCAACATGGACGAGGACACAACTATAGGAATCATAAAAACAGCAGAGCTGAAGACTAGATGGTACCAACCTACGTCCACATTCCTCTGGACTTCTATCTATATTTGGATACTGCTGAACTGGTACAAAGAACTCACAATGATCTCTAAATTTTCATCTGTGTTAGACTAACAGCCCCAAATGTTAACATATACTGGTCTCCCAAATAAAATCCACCTTTTAAAAACAATTTAAGACCCTTGGAAATTTGGCCTCATCCTTAGAGTTCACTGCTGCTGCTGCTGCTGCTGCTGCCGCTGCTGCTAAGTCACTTCAGTCGTGTCCGACTCTGTGCGACCCCAGAGTAAGTATACCCAGTATCTTGTAATAATCTATACCAGAACATAGTCTGCAAAAATACTGAAACACTATGCTGCACACTTGAAACTAACAATAATGTAAATCACCATATTTCAATAATAAGTTTTCAAAAATCATGAATCTGCTTTTTCCTGTATCTTAAAGGGAGCATTTAACCCTAATTGTTGATGGCAGACAGTTGGAAGACTCCCAACATGGACGAGGACACAACTATAGGAATCATAAAAACAGCAGAGCTGAAGACTAGATGGTACCAACCTACGTCCACATTCCTCTGGACTTCTATCTATATTTGGATACTGCTGAACTGGTACAAAGAACTCACAATGATCTCTAAATTTTCATCTGTGTTAGACTAACAGCCCCAAATGTTAACATATACTGGTCTCCCAAATAAAATCCACCTTTTAAAAACAATTTAAGACCCTTGGAAATTTGGCCTCATCCTTAGAGTTCACTGCTGCTGCTGCTGCTGCTGCTGCCGCTGCTGCTAAGTCACTTCAGTCGT
Organism: Oreotragus oreotragus; assembly: GCA_006410675.1. NCBI lineage: Eukaryota > Metazoa > Chordata > Mammalia > Artiodactyla > Bovidae > Oreotragus > Oreotragus oreotragus. The sequence goes on along the minus strand of SJYX01007284.1, from coordinate 481,722 downwards.
GTCCGACTCTGTGCGACCCCAGAGTCGGCAGCCCACCAGGCTCCCCCATCCCTGGGAGTCTCCAGGCAAGAACACTGGAGTGGGTTGCCATTTCCTTCTCCAATGCATGAAAGTGAAAAGTGAAAGTGAAGTCACTCAGTCATGTCTGACTCTTCGCAATCCCATGGATTGCAGCCTACCAGGCTCCTCCATCCATGGGATTTTCCAGGCAAGAGTACTGGAGTGGGGTGCCATTGCCTTCTCCCTAGACTTCACTATTCTCCTGTAATACCCCTCTGCTTCATTTAAAGTATTTCACTGAATCGCCCCCCAGTGTCTTATGTACTTACACACTTTTCGGTTTTGTCCTGCTGCTTCTTTCTGCCTAGAAAGCCTTCTCCTACAGTTATAACTATGCTTCAAGACCTAATTCAAATCTCAGCTCCTTCATTAATCATTCTCTTACTACTTCACTTATGAAAATTCTTTTGTGGACATTGTAGATAAACTGTTCCTGAGGGTATGTACCTAATATACTGCACTGTTCTTGTATTGTTAAAAATTTCTCTCTGCTGTAAACACCCCAATTCTTTTACCATGTCATAAGTGAACCATCATACCATATTTTTCCTTAAGTAGAAAGACAAGTCATAATCTTCCAGAAAAATAACAAACTCATTATACACTAAGATAACTGAGGTTTCATATAGAAAAAATAAGAGTATAGAAACAATTAATCTTACAATATGTTATCTTTTCCTGCTCCATCCTTTATAAGAGGAATGCCCAAATTTGCTATTTCATGTTCTCATTTCAATGCCCAAAAGATTCCATTTTGAATAGCCTAATAAGAACATTATTTTAGAACTGCACAGCAATTGTGAAACAACAGAAACTCTTAAATACATTTAATCACACTAAATTTGCAATGCCCTGACTCAATGTATAGATATTTCAAACTCAAATAAGATTCATGTGCCTCGGGAGTACATGCAAAATTAACTGCATGTGATAACACACCAATAGAAATTCAATTTCCTTTTCCAATCTCAACTGATTGCATCTTTTGTAACAAGAGCATAGCTGGTCAATTTCTTATCAGAAGCCACACACTGGCACTCGATCTTGTAAGGCTAAACTATGTTTCTCCTCTCAACCTTCAATAAAGAAAATCAAAAATTTAATCAGTATAGGCAGATTCCCTACCCCTCAACACTATAATCCCAAAGAGCTGTACTTATGGTTAGCAGGCAAGGGTATTTACTATTCAATCCTAAAAGTCATCACAGTTCACCTTTTCAAAGCTGGAGCAGACACTTTCAAGTCTAAAGTATACTAAGAATCTAAGCTTTAATGAATGAGGTACTTTCTCTTATAATATAATTATATACACATATATGTATTTATGCATCTATGGGTATGCATGTATGCATTTCTTCCCACTGAAAAAGAAAGTTTAAAACAATGAATAACTCAGTAGCAATGATACTTTGAAAGAAATGCTGTTATTTGGCTTCTAAAGGAATTAAGACTCCCTGGTTATCACAGAAAGAATCAAGACTCCTTGGCAAAATGGCTGATTCCAGGTCCCAGACTGGAAATATGTCAGATGAGTCTGGAAAGTTTTGTCATACCAGATAGAAAGGAAGCAATTAAAGATTATAAGGCTCATATCAAAAGGAATAAGAAAATCATTTGACAAGGTTCCTACTGGGTCAAAGCTAAAAATCTGATCATCAAGAGAGATAGAAACTACACTGGAACAAAACATTACTAAGTAAACAGATTCAAACATCAGTCAGTCAGTTCAGTCACTCAGTCGTGTCCGACTCTGCAACCCCATGAACCTAGCATGCCAGGTCTCCCGCATCACCAACTCCCGCAGTCCACCCAAACCCATGTCCATTGAGTCGGTGATGCCATCCAACCATTTCATCCTCTGTCGTCCCCTTCTCCTCCTGTCCTCATATTAACTCACTAAAACACTTAGAAGAAACACTTCATTAATCATCTTTGTAAAATGTTAAAGCACCAATATTGCTTTGAAAACTATAAAATGAATTAGGCAATCATCCTACCTTTCCTATACAATCTGTAGCTAAAGGCAACCAAAGAGTTCGAAAAGGGAAGTTTCTCTTTAGAGAATGCTGGCTAATAAACACAAGCGCATTAAAATATCACCATTTTGTACACCTTAACAAATTCATGGATCTAAGGCTAGGCAATGATCATCAATAGCTAGTAACATAACAAAGAGAAACAATCTGATATTATATATCCCTTCTAAAAGAGGTACACACAAGCATGTATATAGTGTTCTTAAGAGAAAGTATGAAAAAAAAAAACGAGAAAGTATGTACACATAATACTTAGTTTGAATTAGATCAACTCTCTACACTTAACTACAAATTTACAAGAGAACAAACAACATGTTAAGGTACACCACAGGAGTACGATCAGTAAAATCCAGACTCTGGGAGACCAAAAAAACAAACAAATCAGTTTGCTCCACTAAATAATAATAGTAATTAACATTTTAAAAAGAAAAATGCAAGAAAAATAAGAAAGTCAGAAACCTACATACTAGTTCGAACCAATAAAGCATTCTCCAATGAGTGAAACGTTCTGTGGTGTCCAACATGGTAGCCCCTAACCTCAAGTGGTTCCGAGCACTTGATATGTAAGTAGTGTGACTGAAGATCAGAATATTTCATTTTAATTGTAACTAATTTAAATTTTACTAGCTACTTGTGGCTAGTGGCTACTGTTTTGTATGGTGCCACTGGAAAGTATATTCAAAAGCAGAGACATTACTTTGCCGACTAAGGTCCATCTAGTAAAGGCTATGGTTTTTCCTGTGGTCATGTATGGATGTGAGAGTTGGACTGTGAAGAAGGCTGAGCGCCAAAGAATCGATGCTTTTGAACTGTGGTGTTGGAGAAGACTCTTGAGAGTCCCTTGGACTGCAAGGAGATCCAACCAGTCCATTCTGAAGGAGATCAACCATGGGATTTCTTTGGAAGGAATGATGCTAAAGCTGAAACTCCAGTACTTTGGCAACCTCATAAGAAGAGTTGACTCATTGGAAAAGACTGATGCTGGGAGGGACTGGGGGCAGGAGAAGGGAACGACCGAGGATGAGATGGCTGGATGGCATCACGGACTTGATGGACGTGAGTCTGAGTGAACTCTGGGAGATGGTGATGAACAGGGAGGCCTGGCATGCTGCGATTCATGGGGTCGCAAAGAGTCGGACAAGACTGAGCGACTGAACTGAACTGTTGGCGGATGGAGAATTAACAGACTTGTTAATCAAACACAATAAATCATATGATAGATCTTATTTGTGTCTCTGGTCAGACTAAAATATCTTTTAAAATATATTAATAGTAAGTTCTTAATAGTATCAAATATCTGATATTCTTAATAATATTAAGAAACTACTAATATTTTTATGTGTGATAACTGTATTTTTGGTAATTAGGACAGGAACTAGCCTTTAAAAATATTTACACCAGAGAAAACCGCAATTCAAAAAGACACATGTACCCCAATGTTCATAGCAGCATTATTTATAATAGCCAAGATGTGGAAGCAACCTAAATGTCCATCAACAGATGAACAGATAAAGATGTGGTGTGTGATTACACACAATGGAGTATTTCTGAACCATAAAAAAGAATGAAAACAATGCCATCTGAAGCAACATGGATGGGCCAAGACTTCACATACTAAGTGAAATCAGTTAGAGGAAGACAAACATGATATTACTTATATGTGGAATCTAAAAAATGATACAATTGAACTTATATACAAAATAGAAATAGATATACACACTTACAAAACAAACATATGATTGCCAACAGTGAAAGGGGGGCTAAAATTAGGAGCTTGGGATTAACATTTACATATTACTATATTAAAAATAGGTCATTAAGAGGGACCCACTGTAGAACACAGGACTTACTATAACTGAATCACTTTGCTGTACACCTGAAACTAACAGAACATTGTAAATCAACTATACTTTTCTAAATGTATGCTTAAAACAAAAGAAATATTTATGGAAAAATGATATAATTTCTGGAATCTGCTTCAAAATAATCACGGAGGACAAAACAAGATTAGGCAATTGATAAGAACTGAAGCGGGGTGATGGATACATGGGATTCTGTACATATTCTCTCTGCTGCTGCTGCTGCTAAGTCACTTCAGTCGTGTCCGACTCTGTGTGACCCCGTAGACGGCAGCCCACCAGGCTCCCCCATCCCTGGGATTCTCCAGGCAAGAATACTGGAGTGGGTTGCCATTTCCTTCTCCAATGCATGAAAGAGAAAAGTGAAGGTTAAGTCGCTCAGTCTGTCCGACTGTTAGCGACCCCATGGACTGCAGCCCACCAGGCTACTCTGTCCATTGGATTTTCCAGGCAAGAGTACTGGGGTGGGGTGCCATTGCCTTCCCCGCATATTCTCTCTACTTCTGTATATCTTCAAAGTTTTCATAATAAAAATTTTGGAGGGAAGAGGGACATTTACCCTGTATGCTAGGACAAGGTCTGCCTTTTTGTTTCCCTCAGGAAGGATACCAGAAATATAAACGAAATCCTAAAGAGGGATAGTTTGGTTAGAAGCAGGTAAACTGTCCTATTTTATACAGTCAAGCCTATATACTGGACAGCTTTTTACTTCCTGTGTATCTACTTCAAATTTTTTTTTAAACATCATTTGACTGTCCCTTCAACATGGGTAGATTAGATTGTGAAAACAAACGCCTCAGTTGTACCTCTAGCTCTAGCACAAAGTTTGAAGATACAACATGAACTATAATGCATTTTTTAAAAATTCAGATTTAGGGATATGGTAGGCCAAAAGTGACCACAACCATTCTCACTAATGGGCAAAAGATATCTATGTCAAATCACTGGAATCTGTGATGAAATTAAATCATGAGATGAAATCATCCTGAATTACCCAGAAAGCCTTAAATCCAATGAAAAATGTCCTTAGATACACAGAGAATAATAGATGGAGAAGAAGGCAAAGTGAAGAGGCACAGATTAGGGTGAAGTGGCCACGAGCCAAAGAAGTCAGCAACTACCAGAGGTTGGAAGATACAGGTCATCCCCCCAAAATTCCAGGAGTGAAGCCCTGCCAACATCTTGATTTCCCACCGTGGCCTCCAGTACTGAGAGAGAACAAATGTCTCTTACTTTAAGCCACCAAGTTTGTGATAAACTGTTAGAGCAGACACAGAAAACTAACAGAGGATTATCTACTCTTTCAACCACTGAATGCCTTATTCCTTCTTATTACTGTAATAATTTAACATTATTGAGAATCTAAACAATTTTCAGAGCATCTTTTCTACCTTGAGGTCAGGAATTTCAGTTTCTTTTATTCAATGATATAACCCAGTGCTGGAAAACTACTCTCTGATCAAATCTTTCTATTCTTTATACCTTTCTCATTGGCATTCTACCTTTCTCATTGGCGTTCTTTCACTAAAGATGTAAGGTGGTCCTACCTAAAGAAAAAAGAGCATAAAGAAAAACTTTCCTTAACTGAAAGTTCTGCCAACTTAAAGCTTTAACAACTGTTCCAGTTTTCTGATATTAGTTTAGAAAATACTATCTGAAATCATCATATTCATTCATGTGTTACAGTATTCTTTTGTATACAATGCAGAGTAGATACCAATAATTTCCAGAATTTTTCTTTTGTGACTGTTTTATAATTAGTCCTTCTCTACTTTATGATCTTCCCTCAAACTTACCAATAAATAAAGAAATAGCACTGTGTGACAAATGACACAATATCCTTGTGTCTTATTGACCTTTATATGCAAAGGAAAACTTTAAATACTGAAAATATTTTAAATATTCTGTAGTATCACAAAGAAAGGATTAAAAGCATTTTTTCATTTCTTCTGCTGCTGCTAAGTCACTTCAGTCGTGTCCGACTCTATGTGACCCCATGGACGGCAGCCCACCAGGCTACCTCGTCCCTGGGATTCTCCAGGCAAGAACACTGAGGTGGGTTGCCATTTCCTTCTCTAACGCATCAAAGTGAAAAGTGAAAGTGAAGTTGCACAGTCGTGTCCAACCCTCAGTGACCCCATGGACTGCAGCCTTCCAGGCTCCTCCGTTCATGGGATTTTCCAGGCAAGAGTACTGGAGTGGGGTGCCATTGCCCTCTCCATCATTTCTTCTAGCTTCCTACTTGTATGCTATTCAAAGTTGATACATATTTTCATCGCATAATTTTACTATTTATTTATATCATCATCTTGTGTCCTAACAATGAGCTTTAAATTATGTTTAATTCTCTGTGAAAGAGAAGTATTTTGTCAACTCAAATAGCAATGTTATTTATCATTCAGAAGCACATCTTTCCTATTAGTGAACTAGTTCAAGATCAGCGGCATCTTTAAAGAGTACACAAGTATATTTTTGAGGGTAATAATATTTTTTATCTAGAACTTGTCATTTCCATAATACACGTGAATATGCAAACCTTTTCCAATGTAAACATGAACTAGGCACATCCTTCAGAAGAAAAAACTCCATTACATGTCTCTGAATATCAGTCAGGTCTTTTGATCCTTTCTAAAAGAAGTTCATGGGGAATAGAAAATATATTATTCTTAAAGAGATGACAATTATCTTTTTGGCTTGCCTCACGTCTCAACTTCCACTCTTAGCAATCTGTATTTATTTCAAAACAAGGTTGCAGTGGTCACAAACAAATCTAGAATTTAATTTGGGGGATTAAACTCTCTACTCGTCCCTGGTATATAGTCTTCTCATACAATATGAACCCACTACTAGCAGAAGGACTTCTAAACACTGACAATAAATGACTGAACAAAACACTAGCAGGAAAGTGGAACTTATAAAAGATACTCTCATGCTACTACCAAGCCGAAAATGTAACAAATTAGAACATAGTTCTCCCTATCATAAGAATCAGATGGCTTTATTTCTAGGTCAGAAAAAAAAAAATTTAAACAGACAGTGATATAGGAAAACAAAATGAAAAACTGGGGGAAGGGGGACACAAGATTATATACAATGTAAGTAACGTACTATGAATGCATAGATTTGACAGCAATCCTATACATGCAAAAACTATTTCATGAATTTTAGAAACGCAATTTAGTCTTCCATCCTCTTGAACTTAAAAAGCAACCGCACATCTGTTAAAACAACAAAGACTTAGGGAAAGAGGTGAGGTGGAAGAAGATGCCTGAAGTGGACTCTGTCCATTCATGCGTATAATCAGAATGAATTATTTACAAGCATACTTTCATCTTCAATGCCACTAAGAGCTGAATTCTAAGAGCTTAGGGAGACTGTAACACATCTGCTAATCAAGTTGAATAAGCAGAGGAGACCTAAGCAAAAAATGATCCAACAAAATCTGTTCGTAAGATTGGGAAAGGGGGTGGGCAACTAAAAAGAAATGGCAGAAAAGCAGAGGCTAGTATAGCAGTGGTCAGTGACTTACACTCTTAACTATTCATTCCATTTTAGAAAGTCAGAGAGCTGTATTAAGCTAACTAAATCAGAGTTATACTAGGCTAACATCAGCCATACACTCTTCATCAAAAGGAATACTTTATAACAGAAGAGGCAAAATGCGAAAGGAAAACAATCAAAGAACTTTGAGGTCTTTCCATTTCAATTCAAATTCTATAAAACACATATTCCATTAAAGTAGACATACATGGAAAATATTCTTCAACAATTCATACACGGTTTTTCAATTTTATGCCTATTTCATATATCTTTGAAAAGAAGCATATAGCGGTTTAGTGTCTTACAAAAAACATACAACCATCCAATGGCTTATAAAAATCTCAGCAATCAAAGGAAACTGTGCTTGGTACCAAGACAACACAATGCCAAAAAATCTTTATAAACTAAGATGCCACATCATCTGCTTCTCTTCCAGTTTTAAAGAAAGGCTATGTGTCTCACCTCAGCCTACAGTTTATGAAATGACAATCAGCATTCTAAAACAGTAACAAACTATGCTTAGCCTTCTAACCAGCAGGCAAAATTCTGCATCTAAAGACCAGAAGAAGTTAAAAATTAAAAAACAAAACTAAAAACAAAGATGCAAGCTAGGTGAATTTTTAAATTAATGGTACTTTGGCTTTAAGGAATACTGAAGGAAAGGATTCATATTTATTCCTAATCATTAATGTGCTCAGTAAATAGGTAAGGTATGTGCCTATTTGAGATACTAGATATAAAACATTTTTTAAAAAAAAGAAAAAATCTCTGGTCTCAAGGGACTTCTATTGCCTCAGTTCAGTTCACTCAGTCGTGTCCAACTCTCTGCAACCCCATGGACCACAGCACACCAGGCTTCCCAGTCAGTTGCTCAGTCGTGTCCGACTCTTTGCGACCCCATGAATCGCAGCACGCCAGGCCTCCCTATCCATCACCAACTCCCGGAGTTCACTCAGACTCACGTTCATCGAGTCAGTGATGCCATCCAGCCATCTCATCCCCTGTCGTCCCCTTCTCCTCCTGCCCTCAATCCCTCCCAGCATCAGAGTCTTTTCCAATGAGTCAACTCTTCACATGAGGTGGCCAAAGTACTGGAGTTTCAGCTTTAGCATCATTCCTTCCAAAGAAATCCCAGGACTGATCTCCTTCAGAATGGACTGGTTGGATCTCCTTGCAGTCCAAGGGACTCTCAAGAGTCTTCTCCAACACCACAGTTCAAAAGCATCAATTCTTCGGCACTCAGCCTTCTTCACAGTCCAACTGTCACATCCATACATGACCACAGGAAAAACCATAGCCTTGACTAGACGGAACTTAGTTGGCAAAGTAATGTCTCTGCTTTTGAATATGCTATCTAGGTTGGTCATAACTTTTCTTCCAAGGAGTAAGCGTCTTTTAATTTCATGGCTGCAATCACCATCTGCAGTGATTTTGGAGCCTGTCCATCACTAACTCCCAAAGCTTACTCAAACTCACGTCCATTAAGTTGGTGATGCTATCCAACCATCTCATCCTCTGTTGTCCCCTTCTCCTCCTGCCCTCAATCTTTACTCAGCATAGGGTCTTTTCCAATGAGTCAGTTCTTAGCATCAGGTGGCCAAAGTACTGGAGTTTCAGCTTCAGCATCAGTTCTTCCAATGAATATTCAGGACTGATTTGCTTTAGGATTGACTGGTTGGATCTCCTTTCAGTCCAAGAGAGTCTCAAGAGTCTTCTCCAACATCACAGTTCAAAAGCGTCAATTCTTATGCGCTCAGCTTTCTTTATAGTCCAACTCTCACATCCATACATGACTACCGGAAAAACCATAGCTTTGACTAGACAAACCTTTGTTGGCAAAATAATGTCTCTGCTTTTTAATATGCTGTCTAGGCTGATCATAGCTTTTCTTCCAAGGAGCAAGCACCTTTAAATATACTGTCTCAAGAAAACTAATAAATCAATGAAAAAAAACACAAGATATCAAAGAACTGTATGCAAAAATAAATAAATAAATAAAATAGGGTGATGTAAAAAAGTGACTGAGGGGCTAATAAGATTGACTATTCAGAAGGTCTCTTGAAGGACACAGCTATGAAATGATCTAGTGATTCTCAACACAGAGCAAGAGCTAAGGCCCTATTATTGAAAGAGCAAGCTTGAGCTGATTAAGTATAGAAAAGGCAATAGGACTGGAACCTAGTAAAGAAGGGGGAAAATGGCAGAAGCTGAGGTTACAGACATAGGATCAGATTATTTAGGGCCTTCTAGGTCAGAGTCGGGGAAGGCAATGGCACCCCACCCCAGTACTCTTGCCTGGAAAATCCAATGGACGGAGTAGCCTGGTGGGCTGCAGTCCATGGGGTCGCTAACAGTCGGACAGACTGAGCGACTTCACTTTCACTTTTCTCTTTCATGCATTGGAGAAGGAAATGGCAACCCACTCCAGTATTCTTGCCTGGAGAATCCCAGGGATGGGGGAGCCTGGTGGGCTGCCGTCTATGGGGTCACACAGNGCTAACAGTCGGACAGACTGAGCGACTTCACTTTCACTTTTCTCTTTCATGCATTGGAGAAGGAAATGGCAACCCACTCCAGTATTCTTGCCTGGAGAATCCCAGGGATGGGGGAGCCTGGTGGGCTGCCGTCTATGGGGTCACACAGAGTCGGATACGACTGAAGTGACTTAGCAGCAGCAGCAGGTCAGAGTAATAAATTTTTTACATCATATCCTTGGATTCTAAGAAGCTGTCTCATTCCATGCTTTTTGTAAAATAGTTGCTGGAGATACAATCTAGCACATCAAAGAAAATACTCTTCATGAAGATCCGAAGGAAGAACTTCTCTCAAATCTCATCCTGAGTAAAAACTGATCTTTTTCGAGGAACTGGTGTAAATTTACCTTATGAATTAATTCTGAAATTAATCATGCTCACTACCTTCTGAACTCCAGCAAAGTCAGGGTTGAACTTACAATTAGCTTCTGGCAACTGTATAAATCTTATAGCATCTTTTTATTTTTTAAAATAAACTCTTCATTTTAGAGTAGATTTATATTTACAGAAAAGTTACAAAAGTTATACAGAGGGTTCCATTTACTACCCCCCCTCCCGCTCTCCAGTTTCCCCTGTTATTAACATCTTACATGAGTATGGTACATTTGTCAGAATTAATGAGCCAATAATAATACATTATTAACTAAAGTCCATAATTTACTCAGATTTCCTTAATTTTACCTGATGTTCTTTTCCTTCCAAGATCTTTATGTTATCTATTGTTTATATTAAATTTACTGGCGGACTCCCCTGGTGGTTCAGGGAGATACAGGTGGTTAAGAAACTCCCTGCCAATGCAGGGGACATGGGTTCAATCCCTGGTCCAGGAAGCTTCCATATGCCGCAGGACAACTAAGCCTGTGAACCACAGCTACTGAGCCAGGGCTCTAGACACCATAAGCCTCAGCCACTGAAGCCCTTGGCTCTAGAGTCTGTGCTCTACAACGAGAAGCCACCATAATGAGAAGCACGTTTTCTGAAACTAGAGAGTAGCCTCCACTTGCCACTTGAGAAAGCCTGTGCACAGCAACGAAGACCCAGCTCAGCCATAAATAAATAAATAAAAATTTACTGGAGCTTTCTCTTATAATTCTATACTTCCCCCATATTCTAACCTTTATAACTACTGCTATCTAATGATTTTATCTAATTTTATACACCTTTCCCAATACTTCTAGGAATTATTTGGAGTAATAAAAAACTTAGTACAGATTTCTGGAAAGACAATTAGTTTCTGCCCAATAAGTCAAATAGTTCAGTATTATTCAAAGTAGATAATGCTTCTTTTAAAAATACAGAGACTCAAAGAAATGGTTGATTAAAAATGTTTGAATTCAAAAATACCATTTGGATAAAAATATAAAGTCAACAGAAAAAAGTATTTTTATGTTTCAATACAAGTTTAATCTCTTGAATTCTCCTTTGGATAGGATTAGTAATCCTGATTGTTCTTTCTGAGTCATGCAAACTTAACATGGTCTCAGATTGCATAAATCTAAAATGATGATGAAGCAAAATGATCTTTTAAAGTCCCTTTCAATTAGAAATGTCGATTTTTAATTCTGTGACATAGCCTGACTGTCAGATTCTCATTTTCTTCCATCACAAGAATGGAAAACATTAATCCTTCTAAACAAAGATACTATATTTTAAAAAGATGATGGCAAAATACAGTTTGAAGCTTTACTTGAAAGTAACTCAGTATAAACCAAAACAAATTTAGTGTACAAATTATATGAAGTGTGTAAGTCATGTGTATCAAAATTATCCTGAAGGAGGAAATTTCCCTGAAACAGGTGTGACTATTTACCCAAGAACTGGGTGACTAAAAATTTTGTGGTCAACCCAAAAAATTTGACAAAATTTGACTATGTCAAATGGGTACCACAATTAGAAGTTCTGTTGTCATATCCATAATAAACTGTCTTGCCTCAAAACAATCCTGATTATTAAGATACTACTGATGTTGGGACTTTCCGTTTGCAGCTTAATTTAATCTGTCCCAAATACCTCATTGACAGCAGAAACTATAAAAAGCAAAATATAGTTTAAAGGGTTTTAGCATCTATTTCTGAAAGTTCCTCAAAATATTACTTCATTAAAGGTTGAATTTAAAGGTCCTAAGTGCATGTCTGCCCCTCCACATAAAATAAATCCTCATTCTATTGTCACATATGTTCTACAATTCTTCCTGCAGAAAAAAAATAAACAGTAAAATTCTTAATTATGTCCTTATTTTAAAATCATTACACTATGTAAGTTTTAACAAAGAATTTTAAGCCACCTTCTTGGTCACATATTTCCAAATGCGAATGCCTATCAAAACTAACAAATTACACTGAAGAGTAGGCAATGAGATTAATACACATCAAAGCAGATTAGGTGTGAATTGATAAGGAATACCTGAGAACAAGTCTTAGCATTTTAAACGTTTTCCTTCAAAATGTGAGAATCTCTTAGTTACAATTACAAAACATTTGTTGTTTTTCTGTAACACATTTGTTTTAAATAAAAGTAGAGACACTTTATTTTTCACGAATCAACGTATAATGATTCAGGAAATTAACTCTCAAAGGATGAATAAAGCAAAATAACCAAAAAAATCATCTGAATGTTTATTTATTTGAATAATAAAAGCAACTTTAAGTAAACACACTTTGATTTCTTTTTTTTTTAATACACTGAAATTATTGTGTTTGGCTGATTTACTTTTAAATGGGAAAAAAGCCACCCTACCTGTGATATTAGAATAAAAGCACTACCTAAAAATTAGAAGAAAATGATCCACTAGCATAAAAAATATTGATCAAATTCTTATCAACAAAATCTAATATACTTCTATCAAATAAACCACTTCACTCTTTAAGAATCCATTTCAAGTTATTTTTCTTTCACTATAATTAGAAACCCATTCCATCTTAAACAAAAGTTCTGTGAAAATATGAATACGCCACTTATTGCACTATGACTCATCTTAAGTAATATTAAGTTATAACTATTTAATATATGTAAATAATCAGTACAGCTATTACTTATACTCAACTCAATGCAATAAACATTTAAAAAATAAACACCCTATAGATGCTAATAGAATAATCAAACTATCAATGAACTTAAGAAATCGATTAACCTACCGGCTAGTTATTACCTAAAAAAACTTAGCATTAACAATACTGATCTAAAATTCTTTAAGATTATTCATGGCAAGGGTTCTTGACTTTGGCTATATATTACAATTACCTAGAGAGACAGTAAAACTATCAGTGCCTGAGTTCCACTCCCCATATCCTATTTTATTTGGTCTGAGAAAAATGTTAAAAGTTGAAAGCCCTAACTTGGACTCTGTGATAAATCTGTTGATGATGCATTACTTTACAGATAACTGCTAAATAAAAATCTAGAAATATGATCTCAGTAGCAATTAAAGGAGTAACAGAAATGATTGTAATTTAAACACTGTATAAAAGAGAATTAATACAGTATCACAATGCAAATGAGAGACAAAATTGAGTCCCTTTAATAACATCTTCTAATCTCAATACTATATAAGATAATGTTTCCTTAAATGACTTTCCAATACCTTTAGTGTGTCTAAAGAGAAAAATTCCTGTTAAGAAAATAAAAACTACATGACTTTAGTCTTTATCTGAGAATTGAAAGAATGAATAAGTTCAAAATATTTCCCTTATGAAGACAGCACATACAGGTGCATAATCAGCCTATAATACTCCCTTTATAACAGGGTCCAATGAAGTTCATGTCTCTGGGCAATGAGATAAAAAGCTATTAACTATAAATATTTGTCACTTTAGCATACTTTGACAGAATTTAGTTTTTCCTCCAAAAACAGCTGACAGTGTATGAGATTTACTAGCAACATGACCTAGCATGGAGGGATGAATAAAGAACATTTCAACACACTTCAAAATATCTTTGTTACAAACCAGATGGTAAAACTTGAAAAAAAAAAAAAAAATTAAGGAGAAGTAGCCCAATTAGAACAAAGTTAAAAGAACCACTATTAAAGCAAGTTACACAGGGTGAGGAAATCAGCTTAACTTCCACACAATTTCATTTTTCTCACATTCTTAAAATCTTTTGAGGTGGTACTCTTCAAGACACATAAGAGATAATAACCCANAAAAAAAAAAAAAAATTAAGGAGAAGTAGCCCAATTAGAACAAAGTTAAAAGAACCACTATTAAAGCAAGTTACACAGGGTGAGGAAATCAGCTTAACTTCCACACAATTTCATTTTTCTCACATTCTTAAAATCTTTTGAGGTGGTACTCTTCAAGACACATAAGAGATAATAACCCAATAAGAATAAGTATTTGTCTTCAGTTAAATATTAGAGAACACATTAATTATATTAAATGTATTAAACATAATCCAAAATTTAGTGACATATTATAAAACTAATACCCAGGTGCCAATATCCTGGTAAAGATTTTGAGATTCTGAAGGAAGCACACTTTGAATTCAGAATGGTTAGAAAGATATACATGTCTCTGTCATTAAAGACAATGAGATTTTTAATTACAGATCTATAGTTTTAATAAACAACTTCATATTCATTTCTCATGGAAATATGATACAAAATTTTAAAAGAATATCCGGCCTCAGAAGCAACAAGCCCTCAAATAGTTGTTGAATTAGCTCCGAGTTATTTACTGACATAAGAACTACAACTTTAACTTACAACTCCTCAAACCTATCAATCATTAAACCCATAAAGAGTGAACTGGTGAGCAGAAGCTGAGGTAACAGAAAAGGAAGGATCAATAAAGATAATTAGAAAGATAACCACTATGCTTAGGTCAGTCACTTTACGACTGCCAAGCTGTGCACATGCATACATATACATGCTTATATCCATGTACACACACACACACACACACACACACACACACACACANAAGAAAATAAAAACTACATGACTTTAGTCTTTATCTGAGAATTGAAAGAATGAATAAGTTCAAAATATTTCCCTTATGAAGACAGCACATACAGGTGCATAATCAGCCTATAATACTCCCTTTATAACAGGGTCCAATGAAGTTCATGTCTCTGGGCAATGAGATAAAAAGCTATTAACTATAAATATTTGTCACTTTAGCATACTTTGACAGAATTTAGTTTTTCCTCCAAAAACAGCTGACAGTGTATGAGATTTACTAGCAACATGACCTAGCATGGAGGGATGAATAAAGAACATTTCAACACACTTCAAAATATCTTTGTTACAAACCAGATGGTAAAACTTGAAAAAAAAAAAAAAAATTAAGGAGAAGTAGCCCAATTAGAACAAAGTTAAAAGAACCACTATTAAAGCAAGTTACACAGGGTGAGGAAATCAGCTTAACTTCCACACAATTTCATTTTTCTCACATTCTTAAAATCTTTTGAGGTGGTACTCTTCAAGACACATAAGAGATAATAACCCAATAAGAATAAGTATTTGTCTTCAGTTAAATATTAGAGAACACATTAATTATATTAAATGTATTAAACATAATCCAAAATTTAGTGACATATTATAAAACTAATACCCAGGTGCCAATATCCTGGTAAAGATTTTGAGATTCTGAAGGAAGCACACTTTGAATTCAGAATGGTTAGAAAGATATACATGTCTCTGTCATTAAAGACAATGAGATTTTTAATTACAGATCTATAGTTTTAATAAACAACTTCATATTCATTTCTCATGGAAATATGATACAAAATTTTAAAAGAATATCCGGCCTCAGAAGCAACAAGCCCTCAAATAGTTGTTGAATTAGCTCCGAGTTATTTACTGACATAAGAACTACAACTTTAACTTACAACTCCTCAAACCTATCAATCATTAAACCCATAAAGAGTGAACTGGTGAGCAGAAGCTGAGGTAACAGAAAAGGAAGGATCAATAAAGATAATTAGAAAGATAACCACTATGCTTAGGTCAGTCACTTTACGACTGCCAAGCTGTGCACATGCATACATATACATGCTTATATCCATGTACACACACACACACACACACACACACACACACACACACAGAGGAGATACATCTTGTTTCACTAGTCTCAGTCTAAAGACATGACATAAATAGAAACAAAAATCTTTGTTGCCCAGACTAGTTATGAACTAAGGATTCACTGAATGACGGATGGATGGATGAATAGATAAGAGAAACAGATATAAGAACACATTGCTAGGGGGAGGGAGCATGGCACTTAAGAACTTTAAACCAGTATCTATGATTCACAATGCTAAGGTGATGTACGGACATAAGAGATCCATCATAAAGTAAATGTGAGCTAAACAATAAGAATTTCACTGAAACATAAAGTAATCATAATATATACTATAAAAACCAAAAAAGATCCGTATAGTAGGGTAAGTTATATTAGTTTTATACTATTCAGTTTAAAATATCTCTTCTTAAAAAGAAGTTTTATGTGGTTAAATGTAGGGATTAACGCATCTTACCTTCCACAGAAGGTGCCTGGTCCTGAGCTGAATACAGCATATCCTTAAAAGCCTATTAGAAAGTAAGAAAAGAAATACATAAAATCATGAGTAATCTTCACAGTAAAAGCATTTTCAGCTGAATAATTACTTCTTTTTCAATATCCAAACGACGACTACAAAGGGTTCCCAAATCAAGAATTTAGTGAAATACTTTGATTAACTTTAATAAGCTAAAACCCAAATACTATCCTTTCATATCCAGTACTGTCCCATCTTTAAGATGAGGGCTAATATATATATATACTTTAAAAATTAAGGGGAATTTGGAAAAGAATGAAAAATCATAAACACTCTAGACAAAAAAGAAAAAAAAATCACCACTGGTGAGTCACAAATTGGCCTTCAGCGTCCCTCAACCTCAGTAAAATTGACACTTGGGGCTAGATAATTCTTTATTTGTTTTTTGTATCTAGAGGGTTTTTTTTTTTCCCCCTTTTGTATCTAGAGATTCACTAGACACCAGCAACAACTGACCAAAAATGTCTCCAGACACTACCAAATGCCCCAGAGGACAAAAATCACCCCTCCCCAGAATCACTGGCCTACAGCATTCAAGCATATAAAAACCAAAAAAGAAGAAATAAACCTCCAAGGTAGCCTACTCCAGTTAAATCACATTCTTGCCAAATGGATTTACCATTATTTTAAGTTAGTGACCAATATGTCAGTTCCATGACTAACCCCTAACCAAGTCTGACAATATACAAAAACCCTAAGTGAATATAACAAAGACCTAGAACTTATTTTAAGAAAAAAAAATATATAATCACTTTTTAAAATAATTTCAGATGTCCCAGGAACTACTAATTTCCAGTCTAAAAAAGAAATTAGCTCAGAAGATTTTATCAAACATCAGAAAGTATTTCAGGTCACAGACTGGAATTATATATTAAAAGTCCTATACAACTTTACAGTGATAGTTATGCTATAGTTCTTCCGTGGAATATTTTTAAAGTGTAAATGAGTACATTGCTTAGAGTAGAATAAATTTCCAGAAGTAGAAAAATACAAGAGGAAAGAAACAAAAAAAATCCAGCCAGAGAAACTTCAGAAAATAAAACTACCATCAGTTCTATTCAGTTGCTCAGTCGTGTCCAACTCTGAGACCCCATGGACTGCGGCAGACCAGGCTTCCCTGTCCATTACCAACTCCCGGAGCTTGCTCAAACTCATGTACTATCATGGAACCAGATAATGTCAGAGACTCAAACACCTGACTGAAGTTTTTCTACTTCTTAAGTATGATAGGCATATGTACCTAAATCAGATGAGTAAGTAAATGAACCACCAATGACTAGCAGAAAAGCCTGTATGCAGTAGGAACTCAATAAATAGCTCTTGATTCAAAAGGGTTTCTTATTAGCACACTGAAAAAGCACAGTAAGTAAAATCTCTCATATGTAATGCAAATGAATTAAATTTGCAAAAGGAAAGTTTACCAAATTAAGGTTTAAAAAGATTAAATTTTTTATAAAGAGAAAGATTATGATAGTCTTCATTTTGATTATAAACTAAATCATAGTTTCATTTAAATCAAGACAACTCTCAGTAAAATCAAGGACAATTCTTTTTGTTTCTTACTACTTCAGTTTTCTTCTGAATAAGAGACCCTCTATGTTTCTGACAGTAATAGACTTTAGAGGACTCTATAAATAGGACACCATCCCCTGACTGTGACTACAGAATAGCCCCCAATTGGGAAACCACCTGGGGAAAATCCTACAGAGTATTGTCTATATTAGTACCTATGACTGTCTATTACATGACTCAGCTGAGTTAGGAGAAATGCATTCAAATACACAAAACAACAAAATCGAGTTTCCTCATTCATGCTGTTTTAGTTTAAGGAAATCCAATACATTATAGAAAATTCTGAATCTGTATAATAACTAAAATCAATATGTATTCATTTGCATCACAAAAGATTTCTCTGATCACTGAGAAGGGCACGGGTGTGATTCCTGGTTGGGGAACTAAGATCCCACAAGCTGTGTGGTGCAGCCAAAAGAAAAAGATCCAAAGCAATCTTTACATAAGCATCTCTACTGTAATCTCTGAGTATGAAGTTATCTTTGTTATGTTGTTCAGCCATTCAGTCGTGTCCGACTCTTTGCGACCCCAGGGACTGCAGCACACCAGGCTTTCCCTGTCCTTCACCATCTCCCAGAGCTTGCTCAAATTCATGTCCATTGAGTCAGTGATGCCATCCAACTATCTCATCCTCTGCCGTCCCCTTCTCCCCTTGCCTTCAATCTTTCCCAGCATCAAGGTCTTTTCCAGGGAGTCGGTTCTTTGCATCAGGTGGCTAAAGTATTGGCGCTTCAGCATCAGTCTTTCTTTCTAATTAATATCCAGGATTGATTTCCTTTAGGATTGACTGGTTTGATCTCCTTGCAGTCCAAGGGACTCTCAAGAGTCTTCTCCAACACCACAGCTCAAAAGCATCAATTCTGCAGTGTTCAGCTTTCTTTGTTATAATGTTATTGAAATTTTTGTTATAATGTTATCTTTGTTATAATATTATTGAAATATATACAAACTAGGACAAAACTCTTAGTGTTTGTAACAATACATATGACAGTAAAATCTTACAAATCCAAACACAATCACAAAACCAGTATTATTAAATCAACAACATTAACATGACAGGAAACAAGATGTTTGCTGAATTAAAATCTGAATTGGTAACATGAATACAATGCCATTTTGCCTATTCTGAGTTTGGAATTCCCAGATGATTGTGTCAGATGGGATCTACCATGAGGCAGTATAGTCAGTGGCTAGAGGCTATGGAGTCAGGTAATATGTATGAAAACCAACTCTACCACTTATTAGTTATGTAACCATAATAATTAACTTCTCTATACTTCAGTACCCTCATCTGTAAAACAGGACTAGTAATTTCACATACCTCACAGGTCTACTGTACAAATTAAAAACTTAAAACACAAATCCTTACATTAATTATGATTCATTATTATTTAATAATATCATATATATTATTGTACATGAGGAGTATTTTGATCAGTGCTGAGACACAGAAGATGCTCAAAGAATGTTAGCTAACAGAATGTAAACTATCACAAAACTTATGTTATACAGTGGGCTATTGCACCATTTAGCTATCCATCTGCTGGACATGACTACATCATTTACGTATTAGAAATGCCTCAGTTTTTAATTAACTCTTCACAAAGTAGTATAACACTACTTGGAGCCAACATGACCAAACAAGCATAAACAGAGACACTGCCATCTCCTGGCATCTAGGTTATAAGATGGTCAACTAGATGATTTAGAATATGCTCCTATTATATTTTCTGATGATTGATGACATGAGTACACAGAGTTTTTAATTCTTATAAGAACCTACAGATTCCTAAGAAAACATATGCAGTCTCAATCTATATACACTGTATTTTTTCCTGCACATATTTTATTTTTATTTTGTTTTACTGGAGTATAATTGTTTTACAATGTTGTGTTAGTTTCTGCTGTACTGAAGTGAATCAACTATATGTACACATATATCCCCTCCCTCAAGGACCTCCCTCCCGCCCCACCATCCCATCCCTCCCATTTACATCATCACAGAACACCAAGGTGAGCTTCCTGTACCATACAGCAGGTTCTCACTAGCTACCCATCTTACACACAGTAGTATATATGAGAACAGACATATGGACACGGGGTGAGGGGTGTGGGGAGGAGAAGGGGAGGGCCAGACAAATTGGGAGATTAGGATTGACATATGTACACTTTAAACAACAAGGACTCCTAATTTTATTGCTTAAACCTTCCACAATATATCTATTGTACAAAATAGGGTATAGTCCAATAATACTGCCAATACAAGCTTCTTATGTTGTTAATTTTTAATAACCCACAGTAGATCATCACTGGACTTCCCTGGTGGCTTAGTGGTAAAGAATCTACTTGCCAATGCAGGAGACATGGATTCGATCCCTGAGTTAGGAATATCCCCTGGAGAAAGAAATGGCAACCCACTCCAGTATTTTTATCTGGGAAATCCCATGGAAAGAGGAGCCTGGTAGGCTACAGTCCATGAGGTCACAAAAGAGTTGGACATGACTTAGCAACTAAACAACAAAGATCACCTCTGATCTCCTTTCCAAACACATGGGTTTCACAGACCATTTCAGAGAACAAGGATCAGTCGTGTCCGACTCTTTACAACACCATGGACTACAGCACACCAGGTTTCCCTGTCCCTCACCATCTCCCGGAGTTTGCCCAAGTTTAGGTCCATTGAATCGGTGATGCCATCCAACCGTCTCTTCCTCTGTCGTCCCCTTCTCCTCCAGCCTTCAATCCTTCCCAGTATAGGGTCTTTTCTAATGAGCTGGCTCTTCGCATTAGGTGGCCAAAGTATTGGAGCATCAGCTTCAGCATCAGTCCTTTCAATGAGTATTCAGGGTAGAAAGATTCCTACTGTGTCAGCTTGCTATTAGCCTCGCACATGACATGCCATAAATATTATCATCTTCATTAACAAAATATCTAATTTATATTTTTATCATATGCTTCAACATCCAAAGCAAGCACACTGCAATCCAATTACTGGATTAATGAACAATAAAATAAACACAGGCATTTGAAGAGAAAGGACAAGGATTATTTGTTATAAATCTTTAAAGGAAGCATTATCCCTGTTAACAGAGCTTAATAATTCAATAAAATTTATATAAGATTTTTTCAAATGGCACTGACTATAATTTTGATATATACTTTAAAATATGTACACTATGCCTGATACACACCCCAGAAACTCTCCAATTATCTCTTATCTTCTTTTTGTATTCACTTTCTTTTTATCACTTATTTATGGCCACAGGGGCTCTTCACTGCAGCATGTAGGCTTAGCTGCCCAGTGGCATATGAGATTTTAGTTCCCCGACCAGGGATTGAACCCATGTCCCCTGCATTGGAAGGTGGATTCCTAACCACTCAACTACCAGGAAATTCCCTATATTCCCCTTTTAATTTTTTCACCAGAAATACTGAGTAGTCTGTGAATAATGTGCAAGTCAATTACATTTGACCTGGTTTGTCTCACTATCCAGAAATCAGTCATATTTTCCTGATACTAAAGTGCTAAGAACAGTTCTATAAATCAAATTATAAACCTTAGAAGAGGGCACTGGGCATTCTCAAGAGTCCTGTACAAAGAATGACTATCTAATTTACCTTTATTTCTATCCCCAAATAGAAATAAACTAACCTAGCTCTGTTTTTGATGATAGAAATAATCTGTAAAGTTAAAAAAAAATACAAATCTTTATAATCTAATAAAATTTAAAATTAATATATTCTCATATATGCTTAACAATCCTATAGTATATTAGACACCTATAGTATATTAGAAGCATTACGCATGACTTAATTTTCATGGAATTTAAATGTACCCCATCAGCAAACTGGAGAAGAAAATGGCAACCACTCCAGTATTCTTGCCTGGAAAATCCCACCTATGGGGTTGCAAAGAGTTAGACATGACTTAACAACTGAGCACCATCGGTAAAAAGCAATTCAATATACAAAAGTTGTCACAGTATTAAATTATTAATGAATTTGTTAAGTTATAAAATATATGTAATTTATAATAGGAAGAACCAACTTGGAGTATGTCCTGTTATATCTGTATTTATACATTTCCTCCCCAACATACTGCAATATCCACTGACATGGTTTTTACTATTTCTATGTGGGTATCTCCCTAATCTAAATCCTCAGCCACAGGTCTGCTAACACATATACAAAATGTCTAAAATTCATTTTCTTCCCAAAGCCTATACTTTTCATGTCTTTATTTCTGTTAATGTCACTGCCAGTAACCACTTCACACAGATTAACACTCTTAGTTATTGTCTCACTCCTTCAATAAATGCTTGTGTCTCTGCTACATGCCAGGCCTGTTTTAGGCACCTGGGATACACCATGAGGAAAACAAAAATCCCTGTCCTAGGGGGTTAACAATTTTTTATTCTCCTCCTTTGCACTCCTAAGTTCAGTGATCTGATTCAGTCAATACCATCAACCCAACCTCTTTTACTTCATTCTCTCCCATCCTCTCACCTAAACTATTTCAAAGGACTCTTACTGCTCTTTCTTTAATCCATGTTTCTTTGAGAAAAAGACATGTTACCCATTATTTGGAGTGAAATGTTATTTTCTAAAATTTACTTCTAATTTGGCCTCTCAATTTTCTGATACTCTTCTTTTTATTTCCAACACTTTTCTAAATCATTAGATTTTTATGTCAGATCCAGTAACCAGCCTCTGAAATAGCCTCCAATGACTCCTAACCCCTGGTGGTAACTAACACTCTCGTGCAATCCCCTTCCATACTAAATACAACTGACCTGTATAGCCAGTGGGGCTTCTCCATGGGCTCAGCAGTAAAGAATCTGCCTGCAATGCAGGAGCCATGGGAGCTGCAGATTTCATCCCTGGGTCAGGAAGATCTCCCTGAAAAGGGAATGGCTACCCACTCCAGTATTCTTGCCTGGAGAATCCCCATGGACACAGGAGCCTGGCAGGCTACAGTCCATGGGGTCACAAAGAGTTGGACACGACTGACACGACTGCGCACGCATGCACGTGCATACAGCCAATAGAATACTGCATAAATGACAGAATACTACTTCCAAGGTTAGGTCATAAAAGGCACTGCAGCATTCATCTTGCTCCTTCTCCTATTCCCCACTCTAGAAAAAGTCAGTCATGAAGAAACTGAAGCACCCCTATGGAGAGATCCAAGTGGTAAGGAACTGAGGCCTCCTAAAAAAGAGTCAGCACAAATTTGTGAATCATTTGAGTGAGCTATTCTAGAATCGGATCCAGTCCCCGGCAAGCCTTGAGATGACTGCAGCCCTGACTGACATCTTGACCACAACCTCACAAAATATCCTGAGCCAGAATCACCCAGTTAAGCTGCTTCCAAACTCTACACACAGAAAGTGTAGAGTTATTGTTTTAGTAGTTTTGGGTAGTTTGTTACAGAGCAACAGATAATTAATACATGAGGCTATATTTGAAAAATATTTTTATATCACACAATGTAACGTTATTAGATCATAACCAACATCTTTGGCTTGTCTTGATCAAAGTAGTTAAAATTTATATTTCCATAAAGATACAAAAACTATGGAAAGGAAGACTATGACAATTTCAAGAAGTGATTTGTTTAGCAATAACAAGCAAAACTGCATTCCCGTAAGTCACAGCCACCAATACTGTACACTGAATGCCCCTGAGAAATCATAAAGCTGCATTTCTGGGCTGGGACAGAATAAATCTGATAGATTAAATCAGTATCTTCCTTACCTAAGGATCCTGTTCTGACAATAACATGCAGTTGATAACAAATGTTCTTTTATAACTAATTAAACCTATATGGCTCATTCTTACATTTACTGTGGTAACAGCTGTAAATTCTCTTATGGGCCATAGCATCTAGCACAGTAAAAGTCAAAATATGTTTGTAAACTGCACAGACTTTGTAACATAAAGCCTAAATATCCAAAATCAGCACATCAGTTAATTTTTAAAGTGTTAACTATGTCATTTTTATTTAATTATTTTATAGCATTTCTAGTTTCATGAAATACCAAAATGCAAAGTCGTTTCTTTTGTCCGAATTTTCATTATTTTTGTTAATTTCCACACAAAATTCAAACCTCTTTCATTTACTAGCCAGAAGAAAAGTTCCTAGTGGGTTTGACTTCCAGCCCTCTTTAATATATAAGGTTTCAGTTCAGTTCATTTCAGTCGCTCAGTCGTGTCCGACTCTTTGCAACCCCATGAATCGCAGCATGCCAGGCCTCCCTGTCCAGCACCATCTCCCGGAGTTCACTCAGACTCACGTCCATCGAGCCCGTGATGCCATCCAGCCATCTCATCCTCGGTCGTCCCCTTCTCCTCCTGCCCCCAATCCCTCCCAGCATCAGAGTCTTTTCCAATGAGTCAACTCTTCTCATGAGGTGGCCAAAGTACTGGAGTTTCAGCTTCAGCATCATTCCTTCCAAAGAAATCCCAGGGTTGATCTCCTTCAGAATGGACTGGTTGGATCTCCTTGCAGTCCAAGGGACTCTCAAGAGTCTTCTCCAACACCACAGTTCAAAAGCATCAATTCTTCGGTGCTCAGCCTTCTTCACACAGGTTGATAAAACATATTGAATTTTGTCCAAATATAATGGTATGGCAACATAAAATTCCCACTCTGTTCTTAGTAACAGTTTGCTAGTTTATCTGAAAGAAAACAAAAAAGGAACCCAAAGGTTCTGCAATACACCTATCCACTTCATAAAAATGGTTTCTAATCCATGAGTCTCAGACCAGTTCACAGCTCCAATTTCAATACTACCAGCTATCATCATTTAGTTTCCAAGAAATTTCATGACATTGAAAGAGGGTATTGGTATACTAAAAGACTGAGTACCAACACCCTAAAATAAATATCTGCTGAATAAATGAATAAAAAGTTACTCCTATGGCTTATTTTTAATGATGACAGAAATTAACAGCTATACATTATTGAAAAGTATCTTCCATAGATCAGGCCCTTGCTGGCACTTTCATATACTGTTGCTATTTAGTCACTAAGTCATGTCTGACTCTGCGATCTCATGGACTGCAGCCTACCAGGCTCTTCTGTCTATGGGATTGCCCTGCCAAGGACACCTCAGTGGGCTGCCATTTTCTTCTCCAGGGGATCCTCCTGACCCAAGGATTAAACCTACGTCTCCTGCTTGGCAGGCAGATTCTTTAACACTATGCCACCTGGGAAGCCCTTTCATGTATTATTATATCTAATTCTCATAATAATCTTGAAAGGTAAATATTATCCTCATTTTGCACCAAGAAAATTGAGGTTCAGAGAAATAAAATAACTGTTTAAAAGTCCACAGCCAATAAATGAGGGAAATGCAATTAAAGCAAAAAATTTAGATAAAATTAAAGCTATCTACTCTATTACCTTCAAGATGAATGGACCCCACACATCTTTCAAAGAATTTTTTACTTTATCCTACTCATTCCTAAAGGTTCCATCCCATTTTCATCACTCTTATTAAAAGACAAATTTCTCAAACAAAAGCACAGATATGTTGTCTAAATGACTTTTAACCTCTTCAAACTTGGATAAAGTTAGCAGAAGAAAATCTGTGTTCAGAATTTTATCATATCCAAAGGCCTACCTTAATCCTTATTCTCATCAACCTGTCTACAAAGCATGTCACTGCTGATAGTCCATTTACCCTTCAGACCCTTAACTCCAAGATTTCCTCTGTCTCTATTTTTCTGTGTTACATACTTTCCACTAGTGATTTAATTCTTTAACTACTATCTCAACTATAATGTCTTATCTTTTGATATAATTTTTCAAATTCCAGCTAGTAGTTATCTCTACATATAGATATTTCACAAATGAAATCAGCATGAATTTACCACCTCCTAAAGTAGCTAGTCTCTACCACTTTCCTTACGTTTAAACCGTTGTATTAAATTCTTACCACTTTCCTTATGTTTAAACCATTGTATTAAATTCTTCCCTCCTTCAACCTCTATACCTGGCTAGCCATCCAACTTCTGTTATTTAAAGCATAAATATTAAACCACCTACATAAATCACTGTGCTAAGCAAAAGAAAAGTGATACATTTAAAAATGTCTAATAGGAACTTCCCTAGCAGTCCAGTGGTTAAGACTCTGTATTCCCAAGGCAGGAAGCACTGGTTTGATCCTGAATGGGGAATTAAGGTCCCGCATGCCACATGGCACTGCCAAAACAAAAGTTTAATAGTATTATTTTATCTTTACCAATAATATTTTTATTTAATTTCAAATACTAATGAGAAAAAAGATCTAACTACTAAAATATTTTCTATGTTTGCAATTAAGCAACTTGGAAGGGGGATGATTCTGTGTTTAACAAGGCAAGTTCACAAAATACGTACTTAATTATTATTGCTGATTATTGATTTCATGTTGTTTAAATTTTTTAAACATAAAGTTGGTTAAACAATGGTCTCATAAATTTTTCTAACATAAAACCTATTATATTAAATAACACTGTCTCTAAAATAGAAGAAAGGTCAAGAAGGAATGCCAAAATTCTGCACTTGATAGTAATTTCCTTCCCTAAAACACTTTCTTCTCTAATACATTATGCTTACAAATCAATTCAGAAATTTTAATAAGGCTTACAACAAAAATGCAAAAGAAAAAGGAAAAAGTGACCAATTTTCTTCCCAGTTTTTCACCTGTACCAAAAACCAAAGAATCTTTCAAAAATGTATAATCTTTCTTTCTTTCATCAATAACCATCAGCAAGTAGTAACAAACTTTGTGTTCTATGAAATACTCAGTTCAGTTCAGTCGCTCAGTCATGTCCAACTCTTTTCAACCCCATGAACTGCAGCAAGCCAGGCCTCCCTGTCCATCACCAACTCCTGGAGTCCACCCAAACTCATGTCCATTGAGTCGGTGATGCTTTACTTTACTAGCATGTGAGATGAGTGCAATTGTGTGGTAGTTTGAGCATTCTTTTGCATTGCCTTTCAAGCTTATCAGCAGCTAATCATTATAGTGCATAGAACTTATAAAAACATGGATAATAGTTGTTACTGAAATGATCATCTCTCTCAAGCTATCTCCATGATCCCACAACAAGAGCACTGAATACAGAAAATGTTAGGCCTTGTTTATGGAAAATGTTTAATTTAGTTAATAATATGACTTGTTTAGGAATTCTAGAGTAAAAATTCTTATTTATATTTTCAAATTTACCTGTTTTGAAGTTCCTCATTTTTCAAATTGTTTAAATATTATGAGTTATTAACATCCCCATAGTCTGCATTGTATAGCCACTTTTTTGCTGACATTTAGCTTTTTGTTTTATATTGGAGCATATAGTTGATCAAAGCTGTTGTGTTCGTTTCAGGTGTGCAGTAAAGTGGTCCAGTTGTACATATGCATGTATACATGTGTCTATTCTTTCTCAGATTCTTTTCCCATTTAGACTGTTAGAGAACATTCAGCAGAGTTCCTATGCTATACTGTAGGTCTGTGGTTGTTCATTTTACATGCAGTAGTGTATTGATGTTTGACTCCACCTGTGAGGATACTCTCATGACCCGCCAGCCAAGCTCTCTGGAGGCAGCACTCGGGCACAGTCCTCACTGCCCTCCCTTGCCTCTCTGTTTAGGTCCCAATGACAGGCAGCCTGGTAGATGAACATAGGACAGGTGACAGTGCTATGTCCTTGAGAAGATTTAGGATGTATTCAGTGCATAAAGGTCACATCACTCAACACTGGCAAAAGATGTTTAAATGTTCGGAATAACTTGTCAGCTTCCTGAAACTTGTGTGTTCTCAGTGTAAGCATCTTCTTGAGGCTCACAGAAATGTACAGAGGCTTTTTGCTGTTTTCACTGTCTCCAGTTGACATTCCCTGGACACGTGCTTCCTGGCACCAATGCTGTACTTGTTCCATTGGCCAAATGAGATATCCTTCCTACTGAGGCTTAGGCTGGATAATGGAACTAACTGAAAATCAAACCATAAAAAAAAAAAAAAAAGAATGAGGGTGTATCGTAAGACATTTTATTTTAAAAGTATACATTAGTTTTCAACAAAGTAAAATGTTAGCCCAGCTGAGAAATTAAACCGGAGAAGGTGATGGCACCCCACTCCAGTCCTCTTGCCTGGAAAATCCCATGGACGGAGGAGCCTGGTAAGCTGAAGTCCATGGGGTCGCGAAGAGTCAGACATGACTGAGAGACTTCCCTTTCACTTTTCACTTTCATGCATTGGAGAAGGCAATGGCAGCCCACTCCAGTGTTCTTGCCTGGAGAATCCCAGGGACGGGGGACCCTGGTGGGCTGCCGTCTATGGGGTCACACAGAGTCAGACACGACTGAAGCGACTTAGCAGCAGCAGCAGAAGCAGAAATTAAACAGTGCCATGAAATCACTATGATGGGCATCCTTTCAATAAATAAACCTCTTTGTCAGGAATGCGGCTTTCTGACCTGTGCACACTGCTGTGTTTGTTGATTTGTGGCTGCGCTGGGTCTTGGTTGCTGCCTGTGGGCTCTCCCTAGTTGTGGAGAGTGGGGGCGACTCTCCCTGCTTCTCCCTCGGGCTTCTCATTGCCGTGGCTCCTCTTGCTGCTGAGCACAGGCTCTAGGTCCATGGGTTTCAATAGTTGCAACACAGGGGCTCGTTAGCTGTGGCTTGTGGGCCCAGTAGCTGCGGCTCAAGAGGCCTAGAGCCCAGGTTCAGTAGTTGTGGCGCACGGGCTTAGCTGCTCCACAGCTTGTGAAATCTTCCCGGACCAGGGATTGAACCCCGTCCCCTACATTGCCAGGTGGGCTCTTATCCACTGTGCAAACCAGGGAAGTCCAATAATGCAGTTTTGTTCAATGCTATAAAGTGTCACCTACCACATGAGTTATCTATTGCGGCGTAAGAAAGTTTCTCAAAACGTCAGTGGCTTAAAACAACAGTGGTTATCATCACATATTTTTTCTGGGTCGGGGACTTCCAGAGTTGCTTAGCTGTGTAGTTCTGACTCACTCTGTCATGACATGTTCAGAGTGCCAGCTGACGTCCCCTGAGGGCTTGGCTGGCACTGGGAGAGCCAGGTCCAGCCTCACTCATGTGGCTGTTGGCAGATGGCTTCAGTTCACCCCTAGGTAAGTCTCTTCGTGTCCTCAGGATGTGGCAGCTGGCTTCCCTACAGAATGAGAAGCTAAGAGAGAACGCAGCCAGGAAGTCACAAGCCTTTATGAATTAGCCTCCCTACTTGCCTTTTTCCTATTCATTAAAAGTAAAAGGAAGTCCANCAGATGGCTTCAGTTCACCCCTAGGTAAGTCTCTTCGTGTCCTCAGGATGTGGCAGCTGGCTTCCCTACAGAATGAGAAGCTAAGAGAGAACGCAGCCAGGAAGTCACAAGCCTTTATGAATTAGCCTCCCTACTTGCCTTTTTCCTATTCATTAAAAGTAAAAGGAAGTCCAGCCCACAGTCCGTAATAGGAGGATTCAGTTTAGTTCAGTTCAGTCGCTCAGTCGTGTCCGACTCTTTGCGACCCCATGAATCGCAGCACGCCAGGCCTCCCTGTCCATCACCATCTCCCAGAGTTCACTCAGACTCACGTCCATCAAGTCAATGATGCCATCCAGCCATCTCATCCTCGGTCGTCCCCTTAGGCTCCACCTAATTCCACTTGGAAGGGACTGTCAAAGACCTTATCGGCATAGTTTAAATCACCACAGGCTCATTCACAGCATTGCTGGAAAGAGGCTTACGTTTGTTATAACAACCATTTTTTAAATACGAACCTGAGTTCTCTCTACAAGTAATCACAGATGTTAATCAGACTCTAGGATGCTGGCCACTAGGTTAGCAACATCTCTGAATTGCTGAAGGTCCTCAGAGCCTCTCATTGTCACAGCTTATTTGTCTTCATGTTGAAGCAACCTTGTACAATTGTTTTACTTGAACAATCAAAAAATCTGTTAGCAATCAGACCAGCTGGTAAACTAGGTGTACGTAAATTGAAAACCAAGTCAATTTTTGTCGAATTTCATGAGAAACAAATTTGAAAACTTTTAACATAAAATGTGTTTATGTAACATGATGTATTATTTTTCCTTTCATCAATGAAGAGAGGATGGCCGTGTTCCTATCCCAACTCAAGCTCCCAGCAGCAATGCTGGCTGCTCAAGCTCATGGGAGGCCTGGGCCTCCAGGCAAGGATGGGTTACCTGGACCTCCAGGAGACCCTGGACCCCAAGGTAAGTCTTCAAGGACCGTATTTGTTTACCAATTATTTCACTCTCACTATTCATAACATGCTAATCACAATTAGGTCATAATTTATGTACATTAATATACAATTTTTGTTGTTTATTCACTAAGTCATATCCAACTCTTTTGCAACTCCATTACCTTCTCCAGAAAACAAATTAAAAACATGTATTCATACATATTAAATATTTATATAGATTATATATATTTGGTATATATTATATAAATTTGTATGTATTATACATTTAATATAGGATATCTTGTTAATATTTGACATGCCAGAAATAGATTTTTAACTATTACTCATTCAAATTTAAACCTGATCATATCTGCTAATCTAAATGTATTTAATAATTTTGCTATGATAATAACAGCAATAATATGTGCTTATTTATCCTTGTTAACTCAGGTGTCTGCTCAAAATTTGCACAGTATCTCAGTTTCAGTTCAGTTAAATTCAGTCACTCAGTCATGTCTGACTCTGCAACCCCATGGACTGCAGCACACCAGGCTTCCTTGTCCATCACCAACTCCCAGAGCTTACTCAAACTCATGTCCATTGAGTCAGTGATGCCATCCACCTATCTCATCCTCCCTTGTCCCCTTCTCCTCCTGCCTCCAATCTTTCCCAGCATCAGAGTCTTTTCAAATGAGTCAGTTCTTCACATCAGGTGGCCAAAGTATTGGAGTTTCAGCTTTAGCATCAGTCCTTCCAGTGAACATCTAGGACTGATATGCTTTAGGATGGACTGATTGGATTACCTTGCAGTCCAAGGGACTCTCAAGAGTCTTCTCCAACACTATAGTTCAAAAGCATCAGTTCTTCAGCACTCAGCTTTCTTTATAGTCCCAATTCTCACATCCATACATGACTACTGGGAAAACCATAGCCTTGACTAGATGGACCTTTGCTGACAAAGTAATGTCTCTGCTGTCTAGGTTGGTCATAACTTTCCTTCCAAAAGAGTAACCGACTTTTAATTTCATGGTTGCAATCACCATCTGCAGTGATTTTGAAGCCCCCAAAAATAAAATCAGCCACTGTTTCCACTGTTCCTCCATCTATTTCCCATGAAGTGATGGGACCAGATGCCATGATCTTAGTTTTCTGAATGTTGAGCTTTAAGCCAACTTTTTCACTCTCCTCTTTCACTTTCATCAAGAGGCTCTTTATGTCCTCTTCACCTTCTGCCATAAGGGTGATGTCATCTGCTTATCTGAGTTTATAGATATTTCTCCCGGAAATCTTGATTCCAGCTTGTGCTTCATCCAGTCTGGCTTTTATCATGATGTACTCTGCATATAAGTTAAATAAGCAGGAAAACAATATACAGCCTTGATGTACTCCTTTCCCAATTTGGAATGAGTCTGTTGTTCCATGTCTGTTTCTAACTGTTACTTCTTGGCCTGCATAGAGATTTCTCAGGAGACAGGTAAGGTAATCTGGTATTCCCATCTCTTTCAGAATTTTCCACAGTTTGTTGTGATCCACACAGTCAAAGGCTTTGGCCTAGTCAATAAAACAGAGATAGATGTTTTTCTGGAACTCTCTTGCTTTTGCAAAGTAGATATTTTTCTGGAACTCTCTTGTTTTTTTTCATGATCCAACAGATGTTGGCAACTTGATCTCTGGTTCCTCTGCCTTCTCTAAATTCAGCTTGAACATCTGGAATTTCACAGTTCAGGAACTATTGAAGCCTGGCTTGGAGAATTTTGAGCAATACTTTACTAGCATGTGAGATGAGTGCAATTTTATGGTAGTTTGTGAGCATTCTTTGGCATTGTCCTTCTTTGGGATTGGAATGAAAACTGACTTTTTTCAGTCCTGTGGCCACTGCTGAGTTTTCCAAATTTCCTGGCATATTGAGTGCATCACTTTCACATCATCATCTTTTAGGATTTGAAATAGCTCAACTGGAATTCCATCACCTCCACTAGCTTTATTTGTAGTGATGCTTCCTAAGGCCCACTTGACTTCACATTGCAAGATGTCCGATTCTAGGTGAATGATCACACCATCGTGATTATCTGAGTCATGAAGATCTTTTTTATATAGTTCCTCTGTGTATTCTTGCCACCTTTTCTTAATATCTTCTGCTCCTGGTAGGTCCATACCATTTCTGTCCTTTATTGTGCTCATCTTTGCATGAAATGTTCCCTTGGTATCTCTGATTTTCTTGAAGAGATCTCTAGTGTTTCCCATTCTATTTTTTCCTTTATTTCTTTGTATTGATCACTGAGGAAGGCTTTCTTATCTCTCCTTGTTATTCTTTGGAGCTCTGCATTCAAATGGGTATATTGTTTCTTTTCTCCTTGACTTGCACTTCTCTTCTTTTCACAGCTATTTTTAAGGCCTCCTCAGACAACCATTTTGCCTTTTGCATTTCTTATTTTGGGGGGATGGTCTTGATCACTGCCTCTTGTACAATGTCATGAACCTCCGTCCATAATTCTTCAGGCACTCTGTCTATCAGATCTAGTCCCTTGATTCTATTTGCCATTTCCACTGTATAATCATAAGGGATTTGATTTAGGTCATACCTGTGTGGTCTAGTGGTTTTCCCTACTTTCTTCAGTCTAAGTCTGAATTTCACAATAAGGAGTTCATTATCTGAGCTACAGTCAGCTCCTGGTCATGTTTATGCTGACTGTATATAGCTTCTCCATCTTTGGCTGCAAAGAATATAATCAATCTGATCTCAGTATTGACTATTTGGTGATGTCCATGTGTAGAGTCTTCTCTTGCGTTGTTGGAAGAGGGTGTTTGCTAGACCAGTGCATTCTCTTGGCAAAACTCTTTTAACTTTTGACCTGCTTCATTTTGTACTCCAAGGCCACATTTGCCTGTTACTCGAGGTATTTCTTGACTTCTTATTTTGCATTCCAGAAAGGCAGTCCAAAAAAACTTTGCACTATGGGATTTGTTTTTAAGAAATATTTGCCTGTAGTCAGGCTGTATTGATAATGCTGTCAAAAGACACCAGGAAACCTTACTATAGTAAAAAGAAGGGTTACTGGTCAATTCTTGGTGCCTCACCACAGCTGACAGGAACTGAAGGGTTTTTCTCTGGTAGATAAATAGATATGAAGTACTCAGAATATGCAGTTATGAAGTAGCTTCAAAGTTTTGCTCTGCTCAATTTAAAAGTTTTCTCAAAAAGGAAAAAATATGCATATAAAAACTGTTACCCTCTGCATGATGGATGATTATAAAAAGTACTGTTACCCTAGAGACCATGAAAGCTCAGAGACTGTTAGCTGATTAGTCCTCTTCTTGACACAGTGTGACTGAGTCTTCGGGAAGCTGAAGTGAGAAACCCAGCACAGAAGAAACAGAACGTGGGCCTGAGCGAGACACCAGGTGTTCTGCCCACACACAAATTCTGTTTAATGATGGTTTTTCAGAAATTTCTAAAAGGGACTTTTTTTTCAGTGTTTTTCAGGAAAAAGAAATTTTCATTTGAAATGACATAGTTTGGTTTGAGACATGCACTATAGAATGAGACTTTTATTGTCTCATTATCTTTAGGGAAGGACAGAAATTTAAAGGGTTTTTATAGAATTTTCTTGGCTTATCAGAGAAGCTGGAGCATGTGGAGAGCAATGAGAAATTGCCATGAGACTTCAAGCATGCCCCGCAGATATTATGGGATGGTTCCAGGCCATTATCAGGAAGTAGACACCGCAGTGAATCAAGTCTTGTGAATTTTCTGGTTTCTCCGTGCATATGAAAGCTGTGCTTGTACTATTCTGTAGCCTGTTGGGGATGCAAGAGTATTATATCTAAAAAAATAACATGTATACTTTAATTAGCAGGTACTTCATTACTGAAATCTGCTAACCATCCTCTGAGCCTTTAGCTCTTTGTAATCTTCTTCCTGGTGGAGAGTCTTGTCTCCATGTTGGTGGCTGCTGACTGATCAGGGTCCTAAGGACCCACTGTAGGTTGTTGAAGATTGGGGTGGCTGGGGCCATTTCTTAAAATAAGCCAGTGATAAACTTTGCTGCATCAACTGACTCTTCTTTCCACAAACAATTTTCCTGTAACAGCAGTGCTGTTTGATAGCATTTTTTTTAATCCACACTTGACGTTGGAAACAGTCCCCTCAAAATTCTGCTGCTGTTTTATCAACTAAGTTTATGCACTATTCCAAATCCTTTGTCGTCATTTCAGCACACTTCACTCCATCTGTACCAGGAGTAAATCCTATCTCAAGAAACCACTTTCTTTGCTCATCCATAAGAAGCAACCCTCCTTCCATTCAAGTTTCATCATGAAATTGCAGCAGTTCAACCCCATCTTCAGGCTCCACTTCTAATTCTCGTTCTCACACTGTTTCCACTACACCTGTAGTTACTTCCTGCCCTGAAGGCCTGACCACCTCTGCATCATCCATGAGGGTTGAAATCTACTTCTTCCAAATTCCTGTTAATGTTGATATTTTGACCTCTTCCTGTGAATCATGAATGTTCTTCTTTACATCCAGGATCATGAATCTTTTCTGGCAGGTTTTCTATTTTCCCCCAGATCCATCAGATAAATCACTGTCTATGGCAGCCATAGCCTTACAGAATATATTTTCTAAAGAATGAGACTTGAAAGTCAAAATGACTCCTTGGTCCATGGGCTGCATGAAAATAACAGGAATCTTGTTGTATGTTTCTGACAGGTCTCCTGGGTGACCAGGTTCATTGTCAATGAGCAGTAATATTTTGGAATGAATCCTTTTTCTGAGCAATAGGTCTCAGCAGTTGGCTTAAAATGCTCAGTAACCCATGTTGTAAACAGATGTGCTGTCATTGAGACTTTGTTCTCCCATTTATAGAGCCATAACAAATATAATAATCATGAAAATTTGAAATACAACACCAATACTTTTTGACATAGAGTTGCTAAGTAAGTAAAGTCACTCAGTCGTGTCCGACTCTTTGTGACCCCATGGACTGCAACCCACCAGGCTCTAGCCTTTTTTAAAAATGTAAAATTCTTTCAACTTCCATTTGTTCAATAATTGAATAAACAGTCTAAGTTGTCTTTTCCTAGTTACAGTTTCACTGACCCCTTCCCCCAATTGTGTCAACAGTAAACAAATCAAGATGCTGCTTAAGTGTTAGACTTAAACCACTAATTATAGATATGTAATAATGGCTAATACTATGTGTAAGTAAGTAAAGTCACTCAGTCGTGTCCGACTCTTTGTGACCCCATGGACTGCAACCCACCAGGCTCCTCAGTCCATGGGATTCTCCAGGCAAGAATACTGGAGTGGGTTGCCATTTTCTTCTCCAGGGGATCTTCCCGACCCAGGGATCGAACCCAGGTTTCCCCCATTGGAGGCAGACGCTTTAACCTCTGAGCCACCATGGAAGCCCTAATACTATGTGTGCTGCTAAGTCACTTCAGTCGTGTCCGGCTCTGTGTGACCCCATAGATGGCAGCCCACCAGGCTCCCCCATCCCTGGGATTCTCCAGGCAAGAATACTGGAGTGGGTTGCCATTTCCTTCTCCAATGCATGAAAGAGAAAAGTGAAAGTGAAGTCGCTCAGTCTGTCCGACTGTTAGCGACCCCATGAACTGCAGCCCACCAGGCTACTCCGTCCATTGGATTTTCCAGGCAAGAGTACTG
Organism: Oreotragus oreotragus; assembly: GCA_006410675.1. Lineage (NCBI taxonomy): Eukaryota > Metazoa > Chordata > Mammalia > Artiodactyla > Bovidae > Oreotragus > Oreotragus oreotragus. The sequence continues at coordinate 445,711 of SJYX01007284.1, read as the reverse complement.
GGGTGGGGTGCCATTGCCTTCCCCGAATACTATGTGTAGTAACTATTATTAAACCTCCTGTCCTGTTTTCCAATTATTGATTCATTTCATTTCACATGATCCTCCAAAAGCAAAACGTATTATCATTTCCAGTTTAAGGATAGAGAATTGTGGCACAGAAAGGCTACATGACTTGCCCAACACGGTTATTACAATTAAATTACAATTACAATAACAGGGTTATTACAATTTCAATTTCGGTGATCTCTAAATCAATTCACTTTCTAATTTCTGATCTATCAAGAACTGAATTTTTGAAAGTCCATGATACTAAGCAAACAAATCCTAGAAAAAAAAATTTGTAAACCTCTTTAGCAAATAACTAATGGCAGCATAATTTGAAATACTAATATTTCAAGTAAGCTTATTCTACTCAAAAAGAAAGATTTAATCAAAAGATGTTTGAACTATGTGATTAGAGGTCGTATCTCACCTGCTTATCAACACTTTTGTTACCTGCTATTATACAAATATCTGAAAAACAGGAGAAAGACTATCATCTCAATTTTGTCATCAATGATCACATTTCACTGAATAAACAAAACTAAAAGAATAAGACCAACTTCTCCTAATTGATACCAAAGTAACTCATTTCCAGAGCTCTAGTCACGCTCTGTAGGGGATAAACATGAGCTTTTCCTGTTTTCTCCACTGACTGCCTTCAATGATGCTCTCCTAAATCTCTTTCTTATCCCTTAATGACATCTCAGGCAGATCCCACAGTCTTTCAGTTACATTCTACTTTGTTGTTGTTTTTAAGTTTCTAAATATGCCACACACTACCAGATGCTGGATGCTAACATGTATCTACAACTCTGCCTGACACACAGCCGGCTTTCAGTAAATATTATATATTATTACTATCACTATTTCATCAAATCTAAGATCCCATTAGTAGTAATATACACCATTACTTTATGTGCTTCTAAGAATGAAAAAAAGTCTGCAAATTAATCTATGACAATTAATTATGAGATATATCTTGATTTTAGATGTTAAAGTGTGGGAAAACTGATTAAATGAGGTAGTAAATTCAAGCTCTCGCTATTTTTGGCTATACTATTTGGTTTTCCTGTCTTTGGTCTTGGTCTCCCCTCTGCATCTCCAGGATCTAAACTACATTCTCTCTTTGCATTGATCCCTCTCCCCAAGTCTCTTTAAAAGCCTTAGTGGTTCACAACCAGGAAACATTTAAAGTCCTCAACATGGTATTCAAAGCTCAGTACAAATCACACTATCAGCCCTCCAACGTACCTGCTGCTGCTGCTAAGTCACTTCAGTCGTGTCCGACTCTGTGTGACCCCATAGATGGCAGCCCACCAGGCTCCCCCATCCCTGGGATTCTCCAGGCAAGAATACTGGAGTGGGTTGCCATTTCCTTCTCCAATGCATGAAAGAGAAAAGTGAAAGTGAAGTCGCTCAGTCTGTCCGACTGTTAGCGACCCCATGGACTGCAGCCCACCAGGCTACTCCGTCCATTGGATTTTCCAGGCAAGAGTACTGGGGCTGTCTCTTATACACATCTAGATGTGTATAAGAGACAGGTCTATTNGTTAGCGACCCCATGAACTGCAGCCCACCAGGCTACTCCGTCCATTGGATTTTCCAGGCAAGAGTACTGGGGTGGGGTGCCATTGCCTTCCCCGACCAGATTTCACTAATATGCTTGCGTACTTCCACCTATCTGTGCCTTCATTCAATATTACTCGATCTGCCTAGAATGCCCTCAGTGTCCTGTCCCCTCTTCACCATGGCAACAAACCCTACTGAATCTCTAGTACTTCTGTGAAAGCTTTCAAGATAAATACCTTTGATTCTCCAGAGCAAATCAATCAGCCATTCCTCTGTAACATAATCACAATATACTACGATTAGAAGACCAATCAAGTTATAAGCTCCTTTAGGACAGATGCATACCTATTTTTACATCACCAGCCCCTTGCGAGATCCTGACCATGTATCCTCATGTTAAGAATCCAGGCTGTAAAATAAGACAAACCTGTCTGAACTCTGGTTTTGCCATTCACCAGCTATGTGACCTTGGGCAATCTACTCAAATCTAAGACTCAGTGACTTCTTAAAACAGGATAACAAAATCTACCTTAGAGGGTACGGATTAAATATAAAACACCCGACACAACAGAAACTCAATGAACATTAGCTGTTGTCATTATCATTGTTGTCACTTTTATTATTTTTTCAAAAAAGGAAGGGGACATCATGAATAGTTAATAGATTAATATTGTATATTCTAATCTTCTCTAGTCAGATATCCCCTGACTTCAGCTTGACAGTATATTATAAGAGATAGGAGGTAGAGAGGGAGGTGCTGTTCATGCAGAGGTAACATGTAACCTGTGTTAACATTCCAGCATGCTACAGAGAAATGCTCAAATGATTTTTCAACTTTCCTGAGTCCTCCTCTCATCTCTACCTAACTCCTCAAGCCTTAACCATAATTCCTCAGTCCTATCTCCTCACCTAAAATAGGTTTCTACCTAATTGAGGCAATGGCTGTAATTGAGTAAACAATATTTTTAAATTTGAGCCTCTTATTTAGTCTTTTAACTGACACATGTAAGAACGATTTGAGGTTGTTAATGTGAACTAAAGGATCAGATTCACATAAATGTATTGATGCTAAGTAATAATTAACAAGAACATTTAAATTCATATGGTCTCTTACAAAGAAAATGAATTTTTAAAATTAAAAGTCATGTTTATATAGCAGTGATAAGCCTCAGTAAGGTATACCAGTGAGCAAGAGGTCAGTATTTTAATTCCAGGCTCTGCTATCAGCTAGTTGTGAGGCTGACCATACATATATCTTGGCCTGTCTGCCCTCAATTTATTCATCTGTGAAACAGAGGACTTAAGAAGGTCTTTTTCAACTCTAAAACCAATTCTAGTATTTAAAAATTAAATTTTCATTAGAAAACTGAAACAAACTACAATTAGATAGCCACTAAAAATTCAAAGGATTCACTTAAGCTATTTAGACATACTTGGGAGCGCACATGTAAATGTCACCCCAATTGAAAAAAAAAAAAAAAGAATATGCAGGCACAGTCACAAAATGAATATAAGTTACAAGTAACCAAGGAGAACTAATTCATTTCAACACCATATGATTGCTCCCACCTGAATTTCTTACTGTATATAAAAAGGACAATTTATTAATATAAATATCACAGGTAAAAGGAATATCTGAAATCAATAGAGACGTTTTCCAAAAACCTGAACTGAACAAGCCCAGAGGGACAAAATTTGAGGCTCAGTTTTCCTCACAAAGATACTGCTAACCTAGCCTTAACTAATACCGCTCAACTCTGTAGTAGAAATATTTTTAATAGCAAATATAGGTATTATATTACCACTTTTCATATTTTAACTCATATAATCCTCACAGAAGTCCTGTAACTACTATTACTGTCCCCATTTTACAAATGAGGAAACTGAAGAACAGAGAGGAATTAATAGAATGACTTGCCTGAGGTCACTCAGCTAGTAAATTGTGTAGCTGGAATATGAACCTAAGCAGTCTGGCTTCAGAGTTTGTACTCTCCATGCATTACTGTCACACAAGTACATGATGCAAAACGGTTAAACAATAAAATGAATCAGTGATTGCATTAACTCTGCCACTAACCAAGCTACGTGTCCTTGAATCATAACCTCTCTGGACTTCATTTCACACTCAAGTAAAAAAGGGAATTGGACTAAATAATCTCTGAAATTCCTTCAGGTCTGACATTCCATGATCTATGGAATGCTTTAAAAGCAAAAAACCACAACTGCGGCATAGCAACAGCTATGCTCTTCTTTATCTTCCTCCTTTTACACTTATCACTGTATCTCATTATCTCTTTCCTATGGCTCATCTTTATAAGTTCCTCTGTTTAACAGCTGCCTACCTCATAAGAGTTACACTGATAATCTTGAGAAAAAAATAAATTAATAGAGGTGAACTCTAACCTCCAGACCACACTCTACTACCTCCAAACCATGCAGAACTAAGACCTAGGACTAAAAACAAACCAGCCATTACTTCAGCAGGTGCTGGAGACTGTGCCTAAACGTATGTATGCATAAATGGATGGAGGTATTTATTTTTCATAAACCAGCAGGATGTAGGAATTAAGAGCAGGGGCTCTTTCAATCTCATATCTGCTAACCACAATTAGCAGTTTCAACATAATCAGTTACTGAATGGCTCTAAGACTCAGGTTCCTGGTCTACAAACAGAGCGAACATAAAAACCTACCTACACAGCTTGCTATAAAGAGATCCTTTTAAAGTAATGCCATAGTGACTGACAAAGTAAGCACTCAAAAAATAACAGCTGTTGTTACCGCCCCTGTTAGCACCACTGCTATTTACAATTCCCATATAAAGGCAAGAGCTCCCAAGTATGACAGATTTTATTTCAAATTCAGGCTCTACTACTTAGTAAGTGTATGGCCATGAACAAATTGGTTAGTCTCTCTAAGTCTTAGTTTCCTCATCAGTAAAACAAAGATAATAAATCATCTATCTTCAGTTCAGTCGCTCAGTCGTGTCTGACTCTTTGTGACCCCATGAACCGCAGCCCACCAGGCCTCCCTGTCCATCACCAACTCCCGGAGTCTACTCAAACTCATTTCCATTGAATCGGTGATGCCATCCAACCATCTTATCCTCTGTCGCCCCCTTCTCCTCCTGCCTTCAATCTTTCCCAGCATCAGGGTCTTTTCAAATAAGTCAGTTTTGGTATCAGGTGGCCAAAGTATTGGAGTTTCAGCTTCAGCATCAATCCTTCCAATGAATATTCAGGACGGATTTCCTTTAGGATGAACTGGTTGGATCTCCTTGTAGTCCAAGGGACTCTCAAGAATCTTCTCCAACATCACAGTTCAAAAGCATCAATTCTTTGGTGCTCAGCTTTCTTTATAGTCCAACTCTCACATCCATATACGACTACTGGAAAAACCATAGCCTTGACTAGACGGACCTTTGTTGGCAAAGCAATGTCTCTGCTTTTTAATATGCTGTCTAGGTTGATCGTAACTTTTCTTCCAAGGAGTAAAGGTCTTTTAATTTCATGGCTGCAGTCACCATCTGCAGTGATTCTGGAGCCCAGAAAAATCTTATCTTAGCCAACAGGAATTTGTTGTATGGCTCAGGAAACTCAAACAGGGGCTCTGTATCGACCCAGAGGGGTGGGATGGGTAGGGAGATGGGAGAGAGGTTCAAAAAGGAGAGGATATATGTATACCTATAGCTGATTCATGTTGAGGTCTAACAGAAAACAATAAAATTCTGTAAAGCAATTATCCTTCAGTAAAAAAATAAGTTAAAAAGAAAAAAACAATCTATCTCATAAAACTATTGTGAAGATTATATGAGGTAACAAAGCTGCTGACACCTTGTTCCTAACTGCTAATTCCTTTCTCCTTAATGACAAAAAGAGCACATTTCTACTAATTCAATTCAAGGAATAGAGATTAGAAGTGAGAATCCTAGAGAAGATAACTCTCTTTTCTCTATCATTCTGTGCAGGGGGATATACCAGACAATTCTCACTCATGGGATTCTCTTTATCTTCTTATGTGCTTCCTAAGACTAAAGAGCTTTTTCTCAGGCCATCTCCAAATGTTCTGAAAGGAGTTGTGTGTTCAAAGGCAGCAATTCTTAGAAACTCTCTCAGGGAACCCAGAAGAGCAAACTATTTTCATAATAATTCTGAAATGGAGCAGGACCCTATGATCTTTTGCCCTCCCCCGACCCCCCGCGCCGTCATCAACCTGCCTTTTATCTGTGGAAAAACTTTAGTTAAAGATTAAGTTTGATCAGAGAAGTGAGAAAATGCCGGGAAAGAATCCTCCTGCAACGCGGGAGACCTGGGTTCAATTGCTGGGTTGGGAAGATCCCCTGGACAGGGAATGGCTACCCACTCCAGTATGCTGGCCTGGAGAATTCCATGGACTATATAGTCCATGGGGTCACAGAGTCGGACGCGACTGAGCCACTTTCACTTTCACTGAATCCGTGTTAAATTTTGAGGTTTCCCAAGTGGAGCTAGTGGTAAAGAACCTGCCTGCCATTGTAGGAGGCATAAGAAGACACAAGCTTGATCCCTGTGTCGGGACGATCCCTTGGAGGAGGACACGGCAACCCATTCCAATATACTTGCCTGGAGAATCCCCATGGACATAGGAGCCTGGTAAGCTACAGTCCACAGAGTTGCAAAGAGTTGGACATGACTGAAGCAATTTAACAAGCAGCTTTATTTAGATAAGGGAACAGCAACCCACTGCAGTAACCATGCCTGGAGAATCCCATGGACAGAGGACCCTAGCAGGCTACAGTCTATGGGGTCGCAAGAGTCAGACATGACTGAGCAACTAAACCATCACCACCAGTCATTATAAAGTATAGTCAAAGACCTTTAGTCCCTTCTCAAGGGATATGGAACAGTCTGAGCCATACCCTGTGAGCTGTCTTACAGATACTAAAACCCCTACCACGTAGGAAAAGTTAACTGCATGATGACCAGACTGTAGCCATGACATAAGCTGCCAAAATTCTGAGAACTGGCCTCAAGGAAACGGGAACAAACCGACCAAGGGACTGCAGATTATCTGTACTTAAAATGTCTGAAATGACGCTGTTCAGACCACTGATAATCAATTTCAAGATGACTGTCAGAGCTGACTGTGCTGTTTCTGAATGCAGCTCCCTCCCTAAGCCTACAAAAACTCTTGTCCATTGATTATAGAAGAAGTGGGGCAGGTATTGGTCTCTGGATAAGTATGTCATCTCCCCACTCCTTCCACTCCACCCCATCCCCACCACTGTTGCTGACATTCAAAATAAAGCAAACTTTTCTTTCCACCAATCTGGCCTCTTTATTGGTTTTTGAGCAGTGAGCAGCAGGACCCCATTATCCATTACAATACTACAACATCATGCACTTTTTTCACTCATTCTTTCACGAGTACACACAGTGGAAGTTCCCAAAGGCCACATGAAATGTGATGTCACATCCCTGAAGGCTAGTAGAAGATGTGCTTGTATACTCTGTGTTTCACACATCTCTCAGTTTTAATTTCAAATACAGAGTACTATCAATAGATATTGGAATCTTTTTAACAATTTTTAAGAGTTTCAAATGGTACCAAGACCAAAAAGTTAAAGAATTACTTCTCTAAGGTATAGAAAAAGCTCACAAAGCACATGGATTACTCTGTGAATTACAACTTTACCAATTTAGTCTAAATAAGTAATTCACACAATAATCTAAAAGCTTATTTTCCTGTATGATGTTTCAGGCCTTCAATCTTCAAAAAAAAATGACTTGTTCACTAATTATCTGTGAATATTCAGTAACAGAACTGGTTCTAAGGACTTACATCTCCTTATTTATGGTCTACAGTCTTTCTAAATTCTGCAGGTCATCTTCAATAAGAGATGACTATGTTTTCTTAATCATCACACTGTCCCTCTCATTACACATAATATGAAAGTTGCAAGTTATGCTTACAGCAAGCTAAATTTTCCTGTGATCTATAATAAACAACTTTTTAAGGCTTTTCTGATACCACAGATACCACACCTGCCTAGTGACAGGAAGAAACAGGTAAGCAAATTTCCTTCTATAAACAATTAAATTTAAAGGTGTATAACATATAAAAGTTTGAAAAGCCAGGGAGAATTCTTCCATATTGTTTACATAGTGATCCAAATTTACAACCATGTTCCAAGTCCTCAATCTACAATCTTCCTTTTCTACACCATTTTAAGTTTTGAAAGCACTATGTTGGAATATGTGCTTGAAATATGACTGAAATATAAAACCAAACATATACACACAAAAAATTGGTTTTTTATTTTTTCTATTTTTAAGATAAAAGAGATAGAACTTAATGACAAGTCTATCAGCCTATAGCACATAATAGAGCCCTTATAAATATGTGTTGAATGAATAAATAATTTTTAGGCTTTTGTTCATGAGTATTGTCTACTTGACTTCTTTCAGCATTTACTAGGTAAGGGGAAGATCTGAAAACAAAAATACAACCAGGCAAGACCCCTAGTGAATTTTGACAATCTCCCAAAGGACAATTAAATAAATACCAAGCAACCCACAAACTACCTCCAGTTAAGCTGTACAACTTGAGGAAAATCTTTCAAACTTTTTTTGTTACATTACTATTTTTAAAAAGTTTACCATGCACCTCTAATACATGTACATTCATTTATAAATTATCTCCTTCTACAACTGTGTACATTATAAAACACAGAATTTTTAAATGGAAGTTTTAAAAGATGAGACAATAATAAACTAATTTAAACTTTCACTTGTGAATAATACAAAAATATTTTTAATCTCTTAAGAAATTATCAATAACAATACTTTTAAAGAACAATGTAACAGAAAAGTTTCACTGCTTTTTAAAATCCTAGTTTTTAGTATTTCAAAGGCCTAATTCAAACTTCAAGATTCAGTTAATTTTGAAACTTGATGATAATGGCTACAAGCTGGAAAACTGACCTTCCAATGCAGAATACTCTAATACATAACATATATTTAGGGTGAAGTTCACTATGGATGACAGCGGATGTTAAAATCTTAATTTGGAGAATTATTTTCATTATTTTGAAACTTTTTGGCAAGCCTGTTAGGTCTATTAAAGTAGCATTGTTTCTTCTGTAACTTGGTGACAAAGCTGGTACTAGAAGTAGAATTGTCAGCTCTGCCATTTTCTTGTTGTTCAGGTGTACTCGCATTATTGGTTTCTTTACAGGAGTCTTTTTAATTCACATCAATTTATATGGGTTAGTTTAGTCAAAATTAGGTAATATCCATAAATTCATCAAACTATATGCAACTATAAACTGAACTACTATTTTCTGAAAATGAACAAACAAGTGAGAAAACTATTAGCGATTCTTGACTCTCCTTCAGACTACCTCCTAAAATGAGGTCATCTCATCAACATATTTATTAAATGCTAGTAAAATTTCATTTCTTCCTGTCTTACACATAAAAATGAACATAAGTAACACTTCTAAAACTACCTTCTCTTCCTTCATGGGAGTGTTGGGTACTCTCCTTTGGGGCTATGATGTAAATACGCTTGAAACCCCTAGCCAGCACAACTTGATCAGTCTCTCAAATAGTTTTCAGGTTAGGACTGAATTTGAAACCAGGAATGCTTTTCCATGGTCACCCTAGGTTAAGTAAGATTCTATGTTCTTATGATATCGGCCTTCACCCAAAAACTGATCCAAAATCAACCTTCAGGGATGGATAGACAAGTATAATCTTTCCAGGACACTCACCCTAACATACTCTATTAAACAATGAAAATAACAGTAATAGCTTCCTATCTTATACAACAATTCACTCACTTAAGAAACATTTGTAAATACCAGGCATCTTATTGCTATACTCATTTACAAATGTTATTTTAAACATACTATACTGTACTTTCATTTGCAGAAGTGCCTGAAAGGAAAAGTGTGGCTTGTGCCCCATCGGGTGGCCAAACTGGAAATTTCAAACAAGTTCCAGCAAGGCAAGTTAACCCTAACTAATCAACATAATTCCTTTGGGAAATTGAAGCCTGAAACACAACTGTTCTCATGGGAGAGTTCTATAAATGAAAATCACAATAATGTTATGGTGTTTCCTTACACTTGAAAAAAGGGATATGCAGATTATACAGAATCCTTTCCAAATCTTGCAACAAAAACAATTAAAACTATTACCATCACTTTTTATTTGAGTTCAATAAAAGCTTCATTGGGTCAGTTTTCCATTCACAGATTAAGATAATCATCAATTTTTTTGAAAAGAGATTATTAATTTAAAAGAATGCTTTTAACAGTAATGCTTTAAGTTCTATCATCTTCATATATCAAGCATAATGAAACCATAAAAATGTACAGAAATATGGAGCTATAATGGGTCCTTAGAAAATAGAGGGTTGTAAGCCTAGAAATCAAGTCCAGTTATCTCACTTTACAGATGAAGAACCTAAAGCCCAGAAGAGGAAGTGATTTCATCAGGGTCGCACAATCAGGGTGACCTGACTCTCAATGCTTACACCTCTGTGCTCAAGAGACTATATACAGTACTGGACATGTAATTTAATCTTTCTGGATCTTAATTTCTTCGTCTGAAAAAACCAAGGAGACAGATAATTTGTCAATTCCCTTTTAACTCTAAAATCCTGAAATTTAGATACCTCATTATTTTAGCACCTTACAAAACTACAGTATACACGGACAAAGCCATTCCTGGTTCCTGAGAAATCAAAGCAGCACAGGACCCTAGGGAAGAAAACACAAGTCAGCCAGCAGCCAAAGGCACCAAATATATTTGCTTCTTTTGCTAATATTCTGTAAAATATTAACATGGTCATACTAGTCTGGCGGAAACTGGTCTAAATTAATTTTGATTAATCAATTACAGAGCTCTAAAGTATGCAATCACTGATTCTAAATTTTAAAAAGTGCTCTTGAAAAGATTTATTGATGTTCTGCATTACGTGCCAAGATTTATACTCAAATAGATTACTGGAAACAGGGATAGCCTCTTTCCATTTGTGTTTATTCTTTGTAAAAGCTATCCACAAATGAATCAAACCAATTTTCTTTGTATGATTTCTCCATGTTGCTCTATTCTTTTATGCTTTATTATTCCACCTATGAAGACTGAGTCTATGAACTCCACAATTCATTTTTAAATTAGAAACTGATCATTTTCAGGATACTGATGGATCACCAACACTAATTTTAGCAGTCCAAAAAATGAAAGCCATTAAAAGTTAAATCAAAACCCTGTGAACTACAATGGACCTTAAAAAGCTCTAACCCTATATTCTTACTTTATGAAAGAGGACAGAAACCTGGAAAGGCAAAAAGCCTGTCCCCATGGCTTCATGACAAACATATACAAAAATCAGCATTTACTGTATGACTCTGTGTACACAATAGTACATATAATCATAGAGGTAAAACAACATTTTCAGCTCCTGTCTAATGCTCTGATGTTTCAAGTAAAATTTAATGCAGCAAAATGACGTGAAAAGCAAAATAGTTGAACAGTTCATAACAGTTCACAGCAGTAGAAAGCAGCCTACACTAGAAATCACGGGTAATATACCAAAATTTCATCACCAGTACTTGAAAAACAAATCCAAGTCTGTTCTACTAACAGTGTTTCAAGAGCATCATCTTCACATGTGAGAAACTACATTTTACTGCCATATGAAAAGGTTCTTCTCTCAAGCAAATGCTGACATCTTTCACGATATTCTTTTTTCCCCAGTTTCTAAGCTGCCAAATTCCTCTAAAGATTCTTATTTATGCCTCTTTATTTTTAAAGGAACAACACTAGCTCTTGAGAAACAATATACAAGACACAGATCCCAACCCTATAAAAAATGGCTCCAATTCAAAAAGAAAAGTGCTCTTTATTAATTTTCCCTACCAAATAAAGAGCTTACGAAAGATCCAAGTCATAAAGTAAGGACTCTCTGTAGAATAAAATGTCAATAATCTACAATTAATGAATTTTTTACAGAATAATTTTTAATTGGCCTAGGAAAAAATTACACAAGTCATACGTATGAAATGTGTTCCTCTATGACCAACTTAAAGTAAACCATCTAGGACTAGTTAGCATCCAAATGCAGTATGTGAATTGAGTACCAGAATGACTCCAGCCACAAAGCTGGTATTATAAATCAAGAGGTAATTGCATCTTTAAGTCTTTCGCTTCTCCTTCCAGCCCTAAAAATTGTATTCCAAATTAATACAATTCTGTGAAACAGTTAAGAGCTGTAATACTTAAAATGAATCACAGCATACAACCAGTCACTGTTACTTCTCCCCAAATGAAGCATTCCATACTATACAGGATGTTGCTTCAGGATGCCCTGTTCTATGAAGACCTGGCAGTGGTGCTGAAAATTACTACTAGAAAGATGAAAGACCCTCCTTTCAATAAAAACCATCATCTGGACTCTAGCCAAGGTTTTAAAACTGACCAAATGTTATTAGAAACAATAAATCAAGAGCTCTACAGGCTGAAAAGCTTGTCCCTTATTTCACTCTTTCAAAACGTAGTCACAAAACACTGTAAGAAAATTAAATGAAAGAAAGCATTAACAACTCTAGGCCTTTCATTTCTGGCAATAATGAAATACTGTATGTTACCAGGTGAATTTATTTTACAATCTTCAAGGTTCTGTGTAACCTACTTATGTCTCTCTCCTTGCCTTCTTCAATTCTTACAACTGTTATATGAATAAATAAACTTCTGCGATCGCCTAAACATCCTTTCAATGAACTTAAAATAGAAATGAAAAAGAGAACCCAAATATCTTAATTCATAAAATCTAGCTAGCATATTTGTGTTCATATTGATTTTATACTCTTTGTTCCTGCACACAACACAGATGTGAATTACAGGAGGTTACAGATTAAGTCTCTCTATCCAGGAGCTGAACTGCCAGCCACTGAGAATAACCTATTGCAATGCTTAAAACCCTTCAAGTATCTTGGCTTCTGAATACATAAATGGGCCCATTATCTTTACTTTTCCTTTCATTAACGTAAGGTTCCTTATCATTATCTATCAAATACCGTCCAGGAGCTGTTATCACAGAAATTAAGGGTGAGGAGGGCCGTGATTTCTGTAATACACAGGAATGTTTTAAAAGTACATTGTTTACAAGACAGTACTTTTCTCCCTAGCTAAAAAAATTTTAGAAAAGAAAACCTGAAAATGTTAATAATTCTCTTCTCTTTCTTTCTTCCTCTACCCTTCACTCCACTCCAAAACCGAAGAGCCAAAACCAAAGATATGATTACTTTATATACTTCATGAAATCAGTGAAAACACGAGTCACCGTCTTATTATCAAAACAAAATAGTTGATTACGATGTTTGCCTACTGTAACCACCGCACGTGTGATACACATTTAAATCAAGTTTCGACCCTGTTACAAAGCCTTTGTCAACAGTGGGCAAGTGGGGGAAAGCTGAAGGGCTCTGTGAATTGAAGGAAATCACCGGAGGGGCTAATCTAGGAAGATTCCTCGGGGAGAGGTGAGCCGAAAGAAACAAGACCTAACCTTGGAGAGGGGGCGCTCGCCCAGGGTGGGGACCAGAGGTCAGGGTGAGCGGGAAGAGGAGGGGATTAGCGCGGAACCGCTGTACCCGGGGCTACCCTCACACCCGGCTCCACTACCTGCGCCTCGCCCTCCCACCACCATTCCTCAGCCCGGGCCGGCTGTGCAGTCCCTCCCGGCCCGCAGCCCGCAGCCCGCATATCCGTTACCCCGGCTGCAACGGGGCTGCGGGGGAGGGGAAGGTCAGCGGGGCCCGGAGGGGGCCGGCCGCGGCTGGGATGCCGCAGTGGCTCCCCGTCGCACCGGGTCAAAGTCCGCCCGGGCTCGGGGGAAGCAGCAAGAGCGGAAGGCGGCCGTGGAGGTCGGGACTTGCGAGATGGTGGCCCCTCCAAGTCCTCCCACTCCCCGGCCGCCGCCGGTACCTCATACTGGATATATTGCTTCCTCCACTCTGGAGTGATGTGCGCGGAGAGGTGCTCGGCGAACTTCATCCTGCCGTCTCCCCTTCACTCCTTCTCGGGTCCAGCAGTTACAGGCGGCGGCGGCGGCGGCAACAGTGACTCCGACTCCTCCCCACATGGGCCCCGGCGCGGCGCGGCGCTGCGCTGCTCTCCTCCTCCGCCGCCGCCGAGGTCTCCTCAGAGCCGCCCTCCCGCCATCTTCCTCCTCCTCTCCATAGCCCCGCCCCACCCCGCCCTCTATACGTCATCGCCATGGTAACCGCCTACGCGCCTCGACGAAAAGGGCGGAGTAAGAGGCAGGATTTGGGTATGTTCCTTAAGGCTCCTCCCCTTCTGGGCCGGACGTGCTGAAGGCACCTCCCCTGACCTCTTCCGTCTGGCTCCTGTTGGCCTTACAGCTGCTCGCTACCGCCTGCCTGGGAAGCAACAGTGTTGTTATTGCAATTAATATTGATACTGTAGCAGGATTAATCCACACAATACGTTTATATTTGCAAAGATTTGTGCAAATGTTTTTCCATTTTAATATTTATTCTTCATAAAACCCTGAAAGATGTATCGACATTAATCCAAATTGAGTAACCAGAACAGACTAAATACTTAAGGAGCAAATGTATTTCAAGGAACCCTATTTTACACGCTCTAGGTGCTCAATAAATGCTTATTGAATTTAATTAAAGACATCAGTGCCAAAAATTACATGCTGCTTCTGAATTTCAATGTAATTATCTAGTCCGGGGGATACCAGAAAGGCCAACAACAACATATGGACCCAAACTCGAACTGGGATTACCACCTGGGCTTGTGACTAAGGTTCCTGGGAATTAGAAGTGGTGTTGAGAGGGAACCCCATGTTGGAAACAAAGAGAATCCTCTAGAGATAAGGTTGGAACCCCACCCTCAGGAAGACCAGACATGAGTACAATATGCAGGCTGACTGTCCTCAAGGCTCATGCAGAACAGATCACTCACACAGCTTGGCACCACTTTGAGTGTGGAAGTAACTGATCTGGAGGACCTGATTTTGGACAGTAACCAAGGTCCTTCCATGACTGGAGGAGCCCTGTATAATATTAATAATAACTAACATTTGTTAGGTTCTCACTATCTACGTAACAAATACTATTCTAAACACCTTACATGTACAGTACTTTGTCCTGTAATTCTCACAATTTTTATGAGACCCAAAGACTAGGGAACTACAATGGTTAGGACCGTAGTCTAAGATATCAGCATCTACTATTGGCATATTTGTGTTTTCCTCCACGTATTTTTCCCCTTTCCCCTTCCTCTTAATTCACGCCAGTGCGGATTCTGCAGTTATTTCCTCAGGACAGGGATGATGCATGATGGAAAACCATCATGGGCTATGAGTCTTTATCGTACAGAAAGCCTCAACCTCTGGTGAAAGGTTAGATCACTCAGACAGCTTGGCACTACTTTGAGCGTGGGAGTGATTGACCTGGAGGACTTGATTTTGAACTATAACCAAGGTACTTCTGGTGAAAGGGTAATCGGGGTCAAAAAAAGGAGAATAGGAGAAGGAGTGAGGACTCCTCTCAGCTTAGCACTATACCCCCTGCTCACCATAACAGTTCCCCTCTACTGGAGGTAAATGTTGCCAGGAGAAAAAGACAGACAAGAGAGGTCCATGCTCCCAGGAAGAAGGAACAACCCCAGAGAAGAAATGGTTGCATGGTGTGCTTAGGAGGACAAAACCAGGAGCAGCTGCAAAAGAAGTTGCTGAGCCTTTACCAGATATGGATTAGAATGGCTGACTCTTTGTTTAATTGAAGTATAGTTGATTTACAATGTTTCAGGTACATATCTAAGTGATTCAGATATAAATACATTCTTCTTTTTCAGATTCTTTTACTTTAGAGGTTATTCAGTTCAGTTCAGTTCAGTTGCTCAGTCGTGTCCGACTCTTTGTGACCCTGTGGACCTCAGCACGCCAGGTCCCCTGTCCATCACCAACTCCTGGAGTTTACCCAAACTCATGTCCATTGAATCAGTGATGCCATCCAACCGTCTCATCCTTTGTTGTCCCCTTCTCCTCCTGCCTTCAATCTTTCCCAGCATCAGGGTCTTTTCAAATAAGTCAGCTCTTCGCATCAGGTGGCCAAAGTATTGGAGTTTCAGATTCAGCATCAGTCCTTCCAATGAACACTCAGGACTGATTTCCTTTAGGATGAACTAGGTGGATCTCCTTGCAGTCCGAGGGACTCCCAAGAGTCTTCTCCAACACCACAGTTCAAAAGCATCAATACTTCGGTGCTCAGCTTTCTTTATAGTTCAACTCTCACATCAGTATTAAATATGTGTAATACAGTAAGTCCTTGTTTATCTATTTTATGCATAGCAGTATGTATCTTTTAACCCCAAATCCCTAATTTATCCCTTCCCACCTTTCTCCTTTGGTAATATAAGTTTACTGTCAATGTCTGTGAGTTTCTTTCTGTTTTGTAAATGAGTTCCTTTGAATCATTTTTTTAAGATTCCTCATGTAAGTGATATCATATAGTATTTGTCTCTGCTTGATTTACTTCACTTAGTGTGATCATCTCTAGGTCCATTCATGTTGCTGCAACTGGTATTATTTCATTCATTTTATGGTTGAGTAATATTCTTTACCTCATCTTTACCTCTTCATCTTTTGATGGACATTTAGGCTGCTTCCATGTCTTGGCTATTATAAATAGTGCTGCTATTGAACACTGGGGTGCACCTTTTCAGTTAAAGTCTTCTTTGGAGATATGCCCAGGAGTGGGATTGCTAGATCATATGGTAGCTCTATTTTTAGTTTTTTAAGGAACCCACATATTGGTCTTCATAGTGACTGTACATATTTACAATCCCATCGATAGTGTAGGAGGGTTCCCTTTTCTCCAAGTCCTCTCTAGCATTTATTGTTTGTAGACATTTTGATGATGGAAGACTATAGACTCCTGGCAGAAACTCCTACAGTTTGTGGCAGTAACTCCTATAGCCTTCTCCCAACAGCACCATACCTTGGTGCCTCAACTGTGCACAAAATTCTGGAACCATGACCCAACCGAGGAAAGAAAGAAAATCCTCAATGCTAGCTCTATAACAATTTTTTTTTCATGACATTCAGCTGGACATGAGCCCCAACACTTAGAGCTCTGACACTCAATTGAACATGAAAATCTTAATTTATCTACAGAAGTAGATTTAATGATAAGTGTCCTATTCCTAACATTACTTCAGATAGTTCACTGACAAAACCATCAAATACTTAATATTTATTGAACACCTACTTTCTACAGAGCACAGTGCTAAGATACTAAGAATGATAATCTGAATAGTTTTAGTCTGAATCAGAAGTGTTAATTACATTTTCTTTTGTAAGTAGACAACTCTTCGTTTATCAACATTTTACTAAGTACTATGATATGTCAGCCATGCCACTTTGAGAATGAAGGACAGTTCAAAAATAAACATGATTCTGTCTTTTCCTTGAAGGACATAAAAATCCAGTCAGAAAGAGAGATAGGCCAACAGCTAGACTACCATGTGATATGCACTGTAATTGAGGCATCTACAAGAGACATTTGGCTAACTAGGAAGGAAAGGTTGGCATCCCAAAGAATGTGACTCAGATACAGTCTTAAACAACAATCTGACAGGGAGAAAGACACCCCCAAAGATTCCAAAGGCAAAAAGAATTCAGGACTTAGAGAATGGCAGGCTTCCCTGGTGATATAGTGGTAAAGAATCTGTCTGCCAATGCAGGAGAGGCGGGTTTGATCCCCGGGTCCAGAAGATCCCTTGGAGAAGGAAATGGCAATGCACTCCAGTATTCTTATGTGGGAAATCCCATGGACAGAGGAGATTGGTGGGATCCATGGGATCACAGTAGTCCATGGGTCACGACTTATCAACTAAACAACAGCAAGAGAGAATAGCACAAAGTTGTCTGACCCAAAGATCCTTTAAGGCAGCTAAATGTCCCTGCCTCAAAGAAACTCTTCCCCATTCCCTTACCTCTCTTACCCATTCTGGCTCCCACATCCTCCTGGTGCAGTCCCCTCACTGTATCATCAACAGTGTCAGACTATGAACTCCTTGAAGACAAAACACACTTTTCTCTCATTTTCTCCAGTTTAGCATGGTGCCTGGCATTGAAGCAGTCAGTTAAATATTGATGTAACAAAGGAAAGAAAGAAGAAAGGAAAGAAGGGCAGGAGAGAGGAAGAGAGGAAAGAAAGAGCATCCACATGGAGGGAAGTTGCAGAAAATCAAGTTCAGTAAGTTCAGTTCAGTCACTCAGTCGTGTCCGACTCTTTGCAACCCCATGAATTGCAGCATGCCAGGCCTCCCTGTCCATCACCAACTCCTGGAGCTTACCCAAACTCATGTCCATCAAGTCAGTGATGCCATCCAGCCATCTCATCCTCTGTTGTCCCCTTCTCCTCCTGCCCACAATCCCTCCCAGTATCAGGGTCTTTTCCAGTGAGTCAACTCTTTGCATGAGATGGCCAAAGTATTGGAGTTTCAGTTTCAGCATCAGTCCTTCCATTTTACACCGAGGGCTGATCTCCTTCAGAATGGACTGGTTGGATCTCCTTGCAGTCCAAGGGACTCTCAAGTTGGAACAAAGTTGTTAAGGAATAGATCATGACAGCATAGGTAGTGCAGAATCTTTGGGAAAGTCTGTGCAGTGACCAACTCTGGCATGGGAAAGCAGTATAGCATGCCTTCCTGGTTTTGAACTCTGGCTCTAGGAATGAACAAATCTAAATTAAAACTCCAACTCTGACATTTGTAGTCTTTGTGACTTTGGGCCAAGTACATTAGTGCTTAATGCCTCAGTTTCCTCATCTCTCAAATGGGAATAATAACACTACCTAACAGGTTGTTGCAAAGGTTGAGATTCTGAATATAAAGTGCTTGGCATAATAACTCACCTCTGGTTGACAACTTAGTAACTGGCAGTCTCTCAAAAACCTGTCAACGGCATGAAGGATGAACTAACAAACTAGCGACCGATTCACTAATAAGCATCTATGTAGCATTTAAAGGCTTCTCAGGTGGTGCTAGTCGTAAAGAACTCACCTGGCAACACAGGAGACATAAAAGACATGGGTTCAACCCCTGGGTCGGGAAGATTCCCTGGAGAAGGGAATGGCAACCCCACTCCAGTATTCTTGCCTGGAAAATTCCGTGGATAGAGGAGCCTGGCAGGCTACAGTCCATGGGGTCGCAGAGTCGGACATGACTGGAGCGACTTAGCACACATGCATGTACCATTTGCTCTGTGCCAGACACTGTTCTAACTGCTTAGCAAATACAAACTTATATAATCTTCACAAGGACCCCATGGCATAGCTACTATCATTATCCTCATTTTAGAGACGAGTAAACTGGGACAGAACAGTTAAGGACTTTGCTCAAGGTTATCCACCTAGTAAGTGGTACAGCTGGATTTGAACCCTGGCAATCCAGCTCCAGAGTCTTACTCTCGACCATCACATTACACAACTGTTGATGCAACAACCCAAGACACTCATCAGTTCAGTTCAGTCACTCAGTCGTGTCCTACTCTTTGCCACCCCATGAATCGCAGCACGCCAGGCCTCCCTGTTCATCACCATCTCTCGGAGTTCACTCAGACTCACGTCCATCGAGTCTGTGATGCCATCCAACCATCTCATCCTCTGTTGTCCCCTTCTCCTCCTGCCCCCAACCCCTCCCAGCATCAGAGTCTTTTCCAATGAGTCAACTCTTCTCATGAGGTGGCCAAAGTACTGGAGTTTCAGCTTTAGCATCGTTCCTTCCAAAGAAATCCCAGGGTTGATCTCCTTCAGAATGGACTGGTTGGATCTCCTTGCAGTCCAAGGGACTCTCAAGAGTCTTCTCCAACATCACAGTTTAAAAGCATCAATTCTTCGGAGGTCAGCCTTCACTGGGAGGAGCCACCCACGCCCAAGGCCAGGGCCGGCGGCCGGGAAGAGCAACCCAAGGAGCCGTGGCTGAGGAGCTATCCCATGTTGAAGGTCAGGAACTGCGGCAGTAAGGAGATACCCCTCGTCCTAGGTAAGCCACTCATAGTGATGGACAGAAGGAGGTGGGGCAAGTGACTCTAACCCTAGTGTCTGGCTAGATGCTGCCATGAACCGAGAAATGAAGTGAAGAGCAGATTTGAGGCATTGTTGGATGTGTTAAATGGTTAGAATCTACCAGACACATAGAACTCCAATTGAAAACACAGATCTAGAGCTCTGGAAAAAGAAGATTGGGCTGAAGACTGGAAGCCATTCACATTTAGGTAATGATTAAGTCCTGGTAAGTCTGCCCAGGGAGAGAGCATACACCCAAATGGAAAGGGGCCCAAGGGATTACCCTGGTGTGAGCCTGATAAAGGACATGGGACAAAGAAAGAGGCTGGGGTGTGGCCAGAGTGGGTAACAAGACAATAAGGAGAGAGCAGTGTCCAGGAAGCCATAAAACAATGAAAGTTTCATAAAGGAAGCAGTGACCAACACTGTCAGATGTTACAGAGGGCTTAAGGAAGATGACTTCTAGGCTGTTGTGTTTAGCAATTGAAGACTCACTAGTGACCTCAGAGAAAGTGACTTCCGTAGCATAAAGGGCTGCAGGAGGCCAAGCAGTGAACAGCATTCCTAAACTGCCTTTATTCTGTGTGCATGGTGTGGATCAGGGGTGAGAATTTACCAGCGTACTCAGCAGTTTATCTAGAAATTCATAAGTGCTGAGTCTGAACACTTTATATTTATCACACATAATTCTAAGTTTGGGAACAGTTATACTTACCACAAAGTAACTCTTCTAAAACTTAGAATTATATGTGATAAATATAAAGTCAAACTGTTGCTTGAGCAAATGAGACTGGTGATCATGCTGAAAGGTGAAGAACTGACCTGCAGAGAGATCAAATCTTATACAACACTTTCCACTGAAGCTGAATAATCTAGGATGTCCTGGCAGTAAAGATGAGTCAACCCACAGCATAGGAACACTGGTAAAGATGGTATTATAATACCCCAAGGCAGGTATGATGGTGGTTTGTATCAGGAGGTTAGCAGTGGAGGTGATAAGAAGTGGTTGGAAATTGAATGTATTGTAAAGATAGAGTCAACAGGATTTACTGGTGGATTAGATTGTGAGCAAAAAAAAGAAGCATCACGGATGACTCCACAGTCTTTTGCCTGAGTAATTAGAATAAGATTGGGGGACATTGTAGAAGGGGCGGGTTTAGGGCAGAAAGTGAAACTCAAGAATTCAGTTTGGGGTGTGTTATGCCTGTCAGACATGGAGATGGAAATGTGCAATGGGAAATTTATGGTTAGGAGGTCATCCGAGAGGCCCTGGGTCAAGATATAAGCTTGTGAGTCAACAGAATATAAAAATATGTAAAGCAATTCGTGAGACTGCTCAGGAAATGAATATAGATAGAGAAGAGAAGAGCTCTAAAGACAGATCCCTGGAGTACTCCAATGCTTAAAGTTTGGGAAGACAAAGATTTAAAGTATAAAATAAAGCAAATTGTTAAAATATAGCAAAGGATAACAATTTTAAACAGATATTTTTCATTGACAGATGAGAAAACTGTGGTTTGGAAGGTATGGCAGACACTGGTGAGGTTTGGGAGTGACCTTCCTAGATGATAGAATTCCCCCATCCCTTAGGTCTTGATAGGAGGCAAGACCCTAGTGCTCAATGGGTATAAAGTGAGCAGATATCCCTACCCCAGCTCTGTCGGGGTATGAGGCCCAGATTTGGCCAGCCAGATGTTGCAGCCAGGAATTTTGTCTCACGTGAAAGTACCAAAAGATGAAATGATAGACAGAGCATATTCTCAGAGGCTAAAGCAGATTTCAAACTACAGCAGTGAAAATGGCAGTAAATGCCCAGAGCTGGACTATCAAAGGCAGGGTCCTGATTGTTTCACTGGCATGACCTCTGTGCTGTTCTTGGCTATAAGCTTTTCTTGGCTTCTGCCTTTTTCTTAGAATTGTTTACAAGACTTCACATTGATACTGTGAGCAACACAATGCTATCCAATAAAATCTATTTCTGCTTAAGTTAAATGGAGTCAGATTTTCCTGCTTATAACCGAGCACCCTAGATGAGTCATAGGGATTAAGAACTTTGTCTATAGCTATTACCAAGGAGGTACTCAATAATCAGATACACACGAGTTTTATGGACAGGGCTTGGCTAATGGGCTCATGGATCAAATGGTCATAGTAGCAGGGATGGAGGATATGCAAGAGTTCAAACATATTGCCTTTCTCTCACCAAGGCTGACCTATCAACTGCTTAGAGGGACCAATGCTGAGTCCCTAATATAATTTGGGATAAGTCCGCTATTTGGGGTGGGGATAGACCAGTCAAATACCTGGTTCAAGACTAACTACATTGACCTCTTTCCATCATGGGACTTGGGGAGAGAGGGAGTAATCCATCCTTACCAGAGTAAGTAATTACTCTAGATATGGATTTGTCTTCTCTGCCAGCTTGTTTTTCCTAGCAATATCATCTGTGAACATCTTTATTTACCATCAGTGTCCCATTTAATATTGTTTCTATGAAAGAAGTGAGAGAAAGGAAAGATGTCTATAGATTTCACTGGTCTCTCCATGTACCCTATCACCTGTAAGCATATACCCTTACAGAATTGTATTATAATCTATTAAAGACTCTGTTATGGTACCAACTAGGAGACACCACTCTGAGTAGTTGGAGTCCTGTGCTGTCAAATGAGATAATGCTCTAACCAGTAACCAATATATGTTGTTGCTTCTCTCAAGCAGACATGAGTCCAGAAACCAAGAAATGGAATGGTAATATTACTTCTCTTTATTACAATTAAGGACCTAATCACAAAGTTTTTATATCAGTTTTACATAATGCTTGGGTTTCTTTTGAGCTTCCCTGGTGGCTCAGATGGTAAATAATCGGCCTGCAATGCAGGAAACCCAGGTTTGATCCTTGGGTCGATGAGATCCCCTGAAGAAGGGAATGGCAACCCACTCCAGTATTCTTGCCTGGAGAACTCCATGGAGAGAGAAGCCTGTCAGGGTACAGTCCATGGGGTCGCAAAGAGTCAGACATGACTGAGCAACTAACCCTTTGGCTTTTTTTTGGTTTAGAAAGCTTAAACCCCTGAGAAAAGTTGCTTCCACCCAAAGACTCAACAATGATTCCATTAAAGGGGAAGCAAGGGTAGCCATTTGACCCATGTGGGCTCTTCATGATGTTAAAAGATCAGGGCTTCCCGTATCGCTGGAATGATTTTCAAGGAGAAACAAGAGTTTCCACTACAAGTGAAATCAAGTGGATGGAGAAGAGTGGGCCTAACATTAAGGGTAACCTTCAGGGTAACCCCTTGTGCTGCTCGGTCCAGTGATAAAAATTAATTGAAGATGTACCATCCCGTTACTGGCAAAACTACATATGGTTCCGATTGCGTAGAATGAAAATTTAAGTGACCCCATCAGATAAAGTAGTATGACTAGTTGAGGTATTGGCTGAAGATTTTTTAAAAAGAAGAACATGAAAGGGAGTGGAAGAAACTTATAAATACCAGCTACAGGCTTGGGGCCAGATGGAGAAATAAGGTCTGTTCTAGCTCCCCTGTTTTCTTCCTGGCTCTTTGATGCATACAGTAACCAGTTTCCTTTGCTTACTCTTTCTTTTTCTGTAGTATTTCATGCGGCTGTGTTAGAGGTGGTAAACTTTAAAAGTGGGTTAGAGGATATGAAAGCGGTATTGTGACCAAACTAGAAGAGGAGTGAACGTCCCCTTGGAGCCAGGAGTTCTTCCAGGACTTTCTCGATTTCTCAGACAGTAGCCCCCTCCTCCAGGCCTTTCAATGACGCTAGTTCCCTGTACTCGGTCCATCCTGGCTAAAACAGCACCAGTGGTTTTCTGTTATCTATACTTAAGCCCTAACTGAAAAGCAAGACAATCAAGACAACACTGAAAAGAATGAAAAAAAAAAAAAAAGATAAATAAGCAATGATTATTTTCTTATCGAATCAAAATTATTATGGAATTGTGCTTTAGTGGAATAGTGATTATTTGTTTTGGTTACTTAACAAAGCTTTTTCCTTTCTATGCAGGCTATAAAAATTGCTTTAGGCCACAATGTAGCTCACTTTGAGATGGCTTTGTCTTTTTATGAGTCTCACAGATGTCATGATCAAAGTGGAAGAATTGCTGTTTTCAACCAACACTTAACATCTTTAAAGTCAGAGAAATAACCTTTCCCAAAGTGCAGGTAGTTCCTGAGGGACAGGAACCACTCCTATCTTATTCACTTGTAACAGCACTTAATGCAATAGGCTCCACATATTAATATAAATTGATTCTTTAATATATCTTTCCCCCCTCCCAGCCAGGAGTGATAAGCACGACAATTTGGGAATCCATACAGAGACATTCTTGTTATAAAAACATGTCCTTAGAATCTAGGCTCTTTCTCCAACACTTGGGATGACTGAAAACTTAAGCTCAGAGTAAGAGATTTGTAAGCAAGGGGTGGATATATTTTAAAAAGTGAGAAGCCTGAAGCATTCCGGGATTGGGGGTCTTGTTATCATATATACCAAAAGAGCTACTGGAGTACATAAGAGCCTTTTGCTATACTGTTCAGTTGCCAGTGCCTGCAATCAAAAAATTTCCAACTTCAAGGAAATTTGATTTTAATTGTAAGTTTTTTTCTTAATTACCAAATTAATACACAATGATCGTAGAGAATTTAGAAAGCACAGGAAG
Source organism: Oreotragus oreotragus (assembly GCA_006410675.1). Classification (NCBI taxonomy): domain Eukaryota; kingdom Metazoa; phylum Chordata; class Mammalia; order Artiodactyla; family Bovidae; genus Oreotragus; species Oreotragus oreotragus. The sequence continues at coordinate 421,320 of SJYX01007284.1, read as the reverse complement.
GTATTAAGAAGCAGAAAAAAGGACACACACACACCACTCCAACTTCATCACACAGGAGAAACTACTATCAACATTTATACTACTTTTTTTCTTTTGAAGTTAGCACACTTGAAGCTTAGAGAAGGTGCGAGGAAGAGCAGAAACGTATCTCTCTTGTAATTCTTTGATGCTCCCAACATCAGGGTTCCCATCCCTGAGGCGTGATCCCCCGCTTCACCAAGACACCTCCACCAGCTACGCAAAATCTCTGACTTGGCCATTAAAATAAGGAGATGTTTTGTTTTGACTCTGATGGAAGGAGTTACTCTGCGTGACAGATTGATACTAAGAAAAACCAGTTAGGGGAGCCCAACATGTTCTTCCCACCAGTCGATAGCACATTCCATTTCGTGTTTTTCCAGTTGTCTTCTGAGAGCCAGGATTTGGGTGGAAAGAAGGCAAGGATAGCCATGAGAAGCATCAGTTAGATGTGAGGAGACAGGACGTATCTCTAGAAAGCTATGTGTCAATATGGTTGGGAGTGGGCAAGTACTACAGATTTGGAGGTCTGTTGGATAGGTATATGTTGAAGATAACGCCCATGGGCTCTTGCTAGTCAAGGAAAAAGCAAAATGAGGGTGGAGATACCAAGCAGGAGACTGCCTACTGCATTAAGAAACACATTCACCACTTCCTACTTCTGCTCTCTGTGTGTTTTTGAAAGCTGGTTTCTGACGACAGCTAAAAAAAAAAAAGAAAGAAAACACTTTCATTTGTTCACTTCCTGAAATCCTGATATGAACCATAGAGCCCCAGGCAAAGCATGCAGTAAAATGAAAGTCAATTTTTTCTCTCCTTGTGAATTGGAGGTTTGGGTCTTGTTCAAATGATATATTCCCTGAAACATACTGGCACAGATTATCAGTGGTAACTCCAGTGCTGAGCAGGTGATTAAGTTTCTGACTGTTTGGATTAGCACCTAAATGTAATCTTGTGATCTATATTGATTAATGTGGCTTTATCATACTCCCCTAAAAAGAGATTTGTTAGTCCTACCTCCAAAATATCTTCTGATTTAGTCCACTTCTTCCTGTCTCTATCACACTAGTCACTATCTTCTCTCACCTTAACTGTAATAATAGCTTCCTAGGTGATCTCCCCTTCCTGCCCTACTCCATCGTCCACAGTCAGTTCAGTTCAGTCACTCAGTCATATCTAACTCCTTGCGACCCCATAGACTGCAGCACACCAGGCCTCCCTGTCCATCACCAACTGCTGGAGTTTACTCAAACTCATGTCCATCGAGTCGGTGATGCCATCCAACCATCTCATCCTCTGTCATCCCTTCTCTGGCCTTCAATCTTTCCCAGCATCAGAGTCTTTTCAAATGAGCCAGCTCTTCACATCAGTCTGTCATCCACACAACAGAGCAATCTTTTAAAACATAATCCCATCATGCCCTTTTCTTGCCTGCTGTTGTTTAGCCACTAGATCGTGTCCAACTCTTTGCGACCGTATGGACTGCAGCACTCCAGGTTCCTCTTTCTCTGGCCTTCAATCTTTCCCAGCATCAGAGTCTTTTCAAATGAGCCAGCTCTTCACATCAGTCTGTCATCCACACAACAGAGCAATCTTTTAAAACATAATCCCATCATGCCCTTTTCTTGCCTGCTGTTGTTTAGCCACTAGATCGTGTCCAACTCTTTGCGACCGTATGGACTGCAGCACTCCAGGTTCCTCTGTCTCCACTATCTCCCAAAGTTGGCTCAAATTCATGTCCATTGAGTCCTAACCATCCCATTCTCTGCCACCCCCTTTTCCTCTGCTTGCTTAAAACCCTTCAATGTTTCCCATCCCATGGCGTGTATGATAAAATTCAGAATCCTTCCCATTGCCGTGCAAGATTTGTCTTGCCCTCCCTCTCCTTCAGCTGGACTCACTTTCCTCCTAATTCACTGTGCTCCAGCTTGACTAGTCTTTTTTTTCCAGTTTCTTTGAGGCACCAAGCTCTTGTCTACCTCAGAGCCTTTCTATGTGCCCTTCTGCATGAGATATTGTCTTCCCTTCTCACTCATCCTTTGAACTTTAGCTTAGAGACTGAAATGAGCTTCAGTTTCATCGACCATCCATGCCCAATCTAATTGGGGCTATTCCTCTATACATAGCACCATATACATTTTCTTTACAGTTCTTATTAAGATTTTTGAGTCTATCTATATATATATATATACATATGTATGTATATATATATATATATATATATATATTTAGTTGTAAGATTGTTAAAATCCAGTCTCCCGACAGATGGTGGATTCTAAGAAGATGGAGATTATGTGAGTTTTGCTTCTGATGTATCCCGGAGTGCCTGGCATAGTACCTGACATGCAATAGATGCTCAGAACTTTTGGAATGAATGATTTTACATCACTTGGATTTGAAGAGTTTAAAATATTAATTACCAAAAAGCTAATTTCCTTGTGTCTGTTTTCTACTAACACAAGGCACATAGGAAAAACCTAACTAATATTTGTTGATTGATTAACTAATTTTAGACTGATGTTTTGTTAGGGAAGAAAAGTATCTCATATGGAGACGGGTTAAGATCAAAGACACCAAAACATAATAACAGTCAACCCTTTTCTTACTGTGGTGAAAGTGAAAACTGTTATAGTGAAGTATAAACATTTATAATTACTTTAATGATAGGGATAGGGTCTCCAAAAAAAAAGAAAGAAACCAAGATGTACTATAGCTGAATGTTACTGGCTTGGTTGTGTTATCTGTAGGGAGAGCCTAAGATTGGTTACAAGGGGCTGAGGACTGAAATCAAACATCTCACTGGATTCAGTAGGCTTGGAAAGAAGAGTACAAACTAAATGTGGAGTGCATGGAGAAAACCCTCTCTCATAGGGCAAAAGATGTATTTCATATCTTGAGTAGCAGACCCAGTAGACAGCCCAGATTAACAGTTATCGATGACAAGCATCATGCTGTGCATAAATTTTTGTATAAAATTAGTTTAAACACATATCAGAGGGAGTCACAGTCTTGGCTTGAGAAGCTAAGCTGAATTCACTCAAGATTCCTGTTGATATTTCCAGGCATGTCTGGGTTAGAAGAGGTTTTATTTTACCAAAGGGCATCATAACAGCCATCAGACCAGTGGAAGAGAGAGGTGAGGCTCACAAGTTTGGTTCGAGGACTCTAGCTCAAGGTCAGTGTCAATGAGAGGGATGTTTTAATCCTAAATAGCAACTGTCACTGGGATTGTCTTCCAGCCCAGCTGAGTTTAGGGAGTAGGGTTGAAGAAATGGACAAAGCAAAGTGTAAGGTACTATCGGTCAGGTCAGAATGGGGGACACGTGAGGACTCAGACTGGACATAGCAGACCAACCTATGGCTAGATCAGAGAGGGCACAGGCCAGAACATCCAACTGCAGCGGCACCAAGGAGACGCTGGTGCCTTCTGTGGGCACTGTCCCTCTGGTGCTTCTTCGCAGGTTTGAAAGTATTTTGCAGAAGCATATTGACCTTGGTGGCAGCATGAGAGACATCACCAAAACAGGAGAGGAGGAAGATGTATGGAAACAAAGAGTACAAAGTCATGAGCACCCAGGGACGCCCCTGGGCACTTTCAGAGCTACTTGGAAGGAATGATTATGGGTTGAATTGTGTCCCCTAGAAAACCATATTAGAGCCCTGCCCCCTAGTACCTCAGAATGTGAGCTTATTGGAAATAGGGTCACTGCAGGTATACTCGAGCTATGGACCTTTGGAGGGGCTGTAATCCAATATGACTGGTGTCCCTGTAAGAAAAGGAAAATGCTACGTGAAGACACAGATATCCCAGGAGAGCACCAAGGGACGATAGAACAGAAACTGGAGGGATGCAACTGCAAACCAAAAGATGCCAAGCAGTGGCGCTGCCATCAGAAGCTAGTAAGAGGCAAGGAAGGATTCTCCCCTATAGGTTTCAGAGGGAGCATGGCCCTGCCAAGACCTTGATTTTGGACTTCTAACCTCCAGAACAATGAGACAAAAAAAATTTTGTTGTTTTAAATCGCTCAGGAGTGGTACTTTGTTACAGCAGCCTGAGGAAATTAACACAGAATTTGAGGAAAGGAGTTTCTCAGAGTGAATGAGCCAAAGAGACATTGTTTTATTCTTCTCATTTTGACCCTAATTTTCCCCATAGTTTTGTGAGGCCGGAGAAACACAATTTATACATGACAATTATATAAATAGCATGCCAAACAGCTAAGCTTTTATTTGCTGACTTGAATTTAGTCAGTTAATGTGCTACAATTTAGTACAGTTCATGCAACTCTAAGACATGCACCTAATTAAGTGAAATAATGTATTTAAAGCTTTTAAAACAGCACCTGGCACCTTGTAAACCTTCATAAAAGTTAGATAGGATTATTATCATCATCTGATTATCCTGATCTTAGAACTTTCAACTGCTGAGAAAGCCTCATACCTATGCAATCGGGCGGCTCTGAAAAGTAAACATCACCAAACTCATAGGGCAAAAGATGTATTTCATATCTTGAGTAGCAGACCCAGTAGACAGCCCAGATTAACAGTTACCTGGAGCCCCTTACCGGCCTTGGTTTTCCTAGTTAAGGCTCTCTCTCATCCTCTGCAACCCGGATTTCAAATCAAACATCCTCAGACCTCTACCACCCTCCATTTTTCCTCAGTTCTCACCACTAAACCTATGAACCCACATGTATCCACAGCTCTTCTGGACTTGCCCTGTTATTTGGATGTTAAGAGGTACCTTGGGACTTCTTTGGTGGTCTAGTGGTTAAGACTCTGTGCTTCTATTGCAGGGAGCATGGATTCGATCCCTGGTTGGTGTAGTAAAATCTCACATGCAGTGCAGCACAGCCCGTCTTCATTTCTCATGGCAAACATCCCTTCCTGAGGGTCAGACCTCCTTGCCCTGCCTTCATGTTTTCCAGTCCTTTCCTTCTCGTTATTATTTAACACCTATCTCATCTGCTGGACTATAAGCTCTACAGCAACAGGGAACGTGTCTGCTTCATTCACAGCCAAACCCTCACCACTTAGCATATGCCTGACATATAGCAGGTACTCATTAAGTATTTCTTGACTGAATAAAAGAATAAACAGTTACTAGCCATCGTCAAGAACTTCTATGTATATGGAACACGTAACACAGTGCCTGGCACATAGCGTGGACTTGATAAATATTTGCTGTTGTGTTCAGGAAATCATAAGGAGTCTGGTTTGACTAGTGTCGAGGGTGTAAACAGAGGTTTTGGCAAATGGTTCAAGTCTGTTTAGGGAGCCAAAGGAGGAGAGAACTGCATGATGGAAGGGGTTATCAGCAGCATGTAATCTAGCAAAGGCAAATATTAGCATTTCAAAATCCCTCCTTCCCAGCCCAAGATGGCTTTAGACTTTTCTTTTAACCACATCACCCAGATTCCTTATAGCAGACTTCAGCAAGTAATTGGTGTGCTCCGGGGACCTGGGCAGGATCAGAAGGGTGCACTAATGACCCTGGTAAAAACAAAGATCCACTGTGCATGTGTTCTGTGTAACACAAACAGCTACCTCCTCCCTACTAGAAAAAAAGGTCTATCTCACATTCTAATCTCTGTGAGCACAATTGAAGATTTCCTATTCCTATCTCCTTTGGAAAAAGTAAATAATTTATTAACCTCAAAAGGCTTCCTGGAACGCTGGGTTAATCCCTTTAAAGGGATACATCTGGACACCCTAACTTCATTACAATTGTAGACGTGAATGCTACCAGGTATATTTTTTTTTTCTTCCCCAAACTGAGTGGTGCCAGGGAGTCTAGAGACAAGCAGTCAGCCAGCCAGGTTCAAATCATCGTCTCTTTGAGGCTGTGTTTTGGCAGCCACAGCAGGGTCAGCCTTCAAGGAGCAGTAGACTCCTTGTCACCCTTGAGTGACCCTCAACGGGAGAAATGGAACCAGAAGGGGATTACTTCCAGGGAAAACAGCTGATCCACCACCTGTACAAACTTGCACCTAACTGGCCTGGCATGAGAGTCCTTGGGGAAGGGCTTTGGTAAACCAGAGGCGTTGCCAACATGTGAAATCAAGCCCCTGCGCTCTGCACATGCCAGCCCCATGGAAGACTGCACTGTCAGAAACCACCTGCATTACAGGGCTGCTTTATTCCAGATCGTTTTGTTAATACAGACCCCCACCAACTACAGGGTAGCGACGACAGGACTCTCGTCATGGGATCAGCATCTTTGGCCCTGTTTTCACACCACAGGAGACACCTTTCACTTTACAAATTCGGGTCTGTGGCAAGCTCTTAATTATATTTGCCGGCAAGAACCAGTTAATGAAGGGATATTTCGTGGCCATTGGCAGAAACCTCAGACTCAGCAACCAAGGAACTGAAAGCCCTGACCTCAAGGCAATCTCCACAATGGCCTCCTGCCTGATGCATATTTCAAAGATTTCCAGGTTTTAAAGCATGGATTACCTTTGCAAATGAAAAATTGAACAAGCAAAAGCATTTAGTGGCATGTTATTACAGTTCCAATGATTTTGAAGAGGCTGCTTGGTTTAGCCCAAGGCAGAATTTCAAATGAACAAAGAAGTAAATATCCATGTTTTTCATTATTTCCTATTTATTCTATCAGGATTAAAAATATGGTAGATATTGATCCCACCTCAGGTTTCTAGCCATTATAAAATGTATATATCAACCTACTGAAAAAATTATGCATATTGATAAAATGCTTAATAGTTTCAGGGGCATTCAATATCCAGCCACCCCAAAAAATAGGTTGCTATTTATTTATAGGATTTTGCATGGTAGTGAAATTTTAAACTTCATTCGAAAGATAGAGTCTTATCTTTTCAAGTATTTCAAACTTTCCATTTATAAGAAAAATGATTAAAGCGAAGTGAAAGAAATCAATGTTGTCTTTATCATGATAGCATTTAATCACTGCTGTGTGTGGCATTTTACCAGATACTATTCATCTAAATAAATGCATTATATACCTATTATGTACCAAGTAACTCCCAAAATGAAACGATTACAAACACAGTCACTGCCTTCAGACAGTTCAAATCTAGGAGAAACAGGGAAGCACAGCATAACGTGGTAAATATTGTGGGAGTACAATACATGTTAGCTGCACCTGATATATATGAAGGAATTAATGAAGGAATGAATTGTTAAGGATATTCAGGGAGTACAATAAATTCAGCATGGAAAGAGGCAATAAATATGTATTATTCAGCAAAAATGAAGTATGGAATATTTTTAAAGGAAGAAAATTTCAAGAGGATTCATAAGATTAAAGACTTCAGCTGTAGGGCAACAAGAAAAATGAGAAATCCTACATTCAACTTATTTATGTGTTGGTAAACCAAGACCTAAACATGAAACACATGATAATAAAGAGCTAAACTATGAAACACAAGAGAAGAAAAAGAGATAGGAATCAGATTGTTATGTAATGGCATGACTAATCATTCTTATTTTGAATTTATGAGTATCTATATCCAATTATCATGACATACCTATGTTAATTTCTCCAATATTGCTGCAATTAACCAGAGTATAAGTTACTACAGGTAAAGTTAAAAGGTAAAATTTGGCCAATTCTCCTTTGAGCCTTCAAAGGTGCAACATAATATCATTTTCACTACAAAGGGAACAAAACCCTCATTTGTCACCCCCTCAGAAGAAAGATAAAAAGTCGTATGTATCAAACAGAACTTATCAAGGACTCTGTGCTCAGGAGAAAGAAAGAAAAGGACAGAAAGTGTGTAGCCCAAAATACGGTAAGTTTTGGTCTAAAGAGGCAGTATGTTGTAATGGCTTTGTTATTGAGGAGGTGTATTCCAACTTTATTATGTTGCCATATGACCTTGGTTGTCATTGCCTCATCAGTAAAACAGGAATAATAATGTATGTCCTGCCCTGAGAATGCATGCTTCTTAAATAAAGTGAAGTGAAAGTCATTCAGTCGTGTCCGACTCTTTGCGGCCCTATGGACGGTAGCCTACCAGGCTCCTCTATCCGTGGAATTCTCCAGGCAAGAAAAGGAGTGGGTTGCCATTCCCTTCTCCAGGGGATCTTCCCGACCCAGTGATCAAACTCTCATCTCCTGCATTGGCAGGAAGATTCTTTACCATCTGATCCACCAGGGAAGTGTTAGCTTAAATGAAGCATGTGAAATGTTTGAAAACATTATGAAAATATAAAAATCCCATTTTAGGTTTGTTACCATTGGGATGAGTTCCAACAGGACAGTATTTTTCATCTATAAAAGATGAAATACCTTTATTATAGGGAAATAAAAGCGTATTATAATGTATGAGATCTCCTTTCATAATCTATGCAATAATAAGAATGAAATAATGGAAATATTCCAATTTCTCCATTTCAAGCACATCTATTTCTAGTTCCAGGGCACAGTTTGTTTCTTCTTCCTTCCCTTCTTCCTTCCTTCCTTTCTCTCTCTCTCTTTCTTTCTTTCACTCTTGTTTACCTTTTATCATATCTTCATAAGCATTTCCAAGGTTATTTCTTGGCTTCTCTTTTAAAGTATTATTTTGATTATCAAGTTTTAATTGAAGACCTGAAGGAAAAAGACCATAAACCTGTTTCTTCCCTCTGACAAAGTCTAGCCTACCTTCTGCCAAGAACATCTAGAATTTGTTAAAAATAGCACATTTCTTTATTTGGGCTCAATTGACTTGTACTTCTGTAGACCTGTCGAAATGTTAAATAATAAATTGTTATCTCTGAATAGATTCTTCCTTGGCCAAGATACAGTCAAAAAACGTGTTTTAGATGAGTCATTCAACCAGAATAATTTCCCTTTGGATTACTAGACTCGTCGGGGGGTGGGGGGGAAATAAAACCATGTGAGTAATTTTCCATGTACCTCGGGTTCAATATCGAAAATGTTTCCTAGGCCTTCTGCATCACAAGGCAGTTTATTTTAAAATGCAGGCACATCCTCTTCTCTGCCTCTGTGTCTCCCTTCCTCTTTAGCAGCTGAAGGCAGGTGCATCCACAATGAACAGAGTCAGCAGCCAATACCCCTTGTGCTTGTGTGTCATCATGGCGAGCTAGGAAGGAGCACGCCTGAAAAAGCCAGGCAGAGAGACTGTCCTCCTTTTTCCCATCACCACGGTGACCTGTAAGCAACAACAGTAGTAACAAAAGTTATTAACAACAATCAAAACAACATGTGCACAATGCAAAGGTCCAACTTCTGTGACTGAACAGAGCTTTAACCAAATAGCCACCCACACACTTGCTGCTGTTACTGGGTCAGGGAGGGGGGAATGACTGCTGGTTTGGCTCAAATAAAGGAGAGGGAGAGGTGGAAGCAAAGGAGAGGAGGAGGCAGACGGAACCCTGTCTTTGACAGGAGTGCTCCCACCGAGAAAATCATTTCTCACCCTCAGCGAGGAGCCCGTGAGTCACAGAAACAGGAGAGAGTGCTGTTCGTGACCCCTGCCAGAAAATTCAAAGATTAGGACACTCATCAGGAGAGGCAGTGCCCTGCATGAAAATCTCCAGCTTTGATTTTTTTCAGTTAAAGGCGACATTTCAGAAAAATGTATAGCCAACATTTCTACCATTAGCCTGTCTTGCTCTTCTATATTGCATGGATGCTCGACTGGGGAAATTTGATCAATATATTAGACTCCTGGCAGAAAGATGCTATCAGACCACGCATGTGTGCCTTGATATAGCTCAATTTCCATCTATCCAAGGAGGTATTGATTTTCTGCTCACGGAAGTGCACACACACATACTAAGCGCTTACAGAGGATGGGGGTTGGGCAGGCATTTATTGAAGAACAGACAGCCCTGCCATTCCCCAAATGCATTCCAAATACCCTCTGGCTTGGTGACTTAATATTTGAATGATCTATATAAACTCCTCACATCAGGATTAAATCAATGACCGATGAGCAAAAACAGGATTCCTCTGTTCACTCTTTGAATGCTAAGAACTCAGCTTTTTCAGAAAATGTGGCCCTCTTGGAACCTTATTTCAGGCTTCATATGAAACAACTTCCTGAAGCCACGTCTTCCTAATGCAACTGGAATTAATTCTGCTTTACTTGATCACAGTCTTCTCTCCTAAGACTCAGAGGCAAGTTAACACTTCCCTCACTGCTCTACTGTCCTTCCCTCCTTTCGATCAGTCGTTTTCTGACTTAGAACACTGTAGTAGTTATTTAGGCTGCTCATCGAATATTTCCAGCTCTTCATCTTCTGGGCTTAGCCTTGGGCTTGAGCTTGGTCTCTCTGTGGTTTAGGTGAGGCTGTCTGACCAGTTCTGAACAATGAGTAGAAATAATCTGCATTATTTCCAGGTTGAGCTTTTAACTGTCTATGGAGAGCTTCCACAAGAAAATATTGATATAATAGACTTCATAAAAATGAAGACTTAAATATGACAAAAGATATCATTAAGGAAGTTAGATGGTAAGAGCCTAATTGAGAAAATATTTTCAAAATACATAACAAAGGCAAGTAACCATATACAGAGAGAGTCTATGAATCAAAATACACAGGCAGATTTAAACAGGCATTTCACAGTAGGAGAGATATGAGTAGCCAATCCATATACTCAGTTCAGTTCAATTCAATTCAGTCGCTCAGTCATATCTGACTCTTTGCGACCCCATGAATTGCAGCACGCCAGGCCGCCCTGTCCATCTCCAACTCCGAGAGTTTACTCAAACTCATGTCCATCGAGTCGGTGATGCCATCCAGCCATCTCATGCTCTGTCGTCCCCTTCTCCTCCTGCCCCCAATCCCTCCCACCATCAGGGTCTTTTCCAATGAGTCAACTCTTCGCATGAGGTGGCCAAAGTACTAGAGTTTCAGCTTTAGCATCAGTCCTTCCAATGAACACCCAGGGCTGGTCTCCTTTAGAATGGACTGGTTGGATCTCCTTGCAGTCCAAGGAACTCTCAAGAGTCTTCTCCAACACCACAGTTCAAAAGCATCAATTCTTCTGTGCTCAGCTTTCTTCACAGTCCAACTCTCACATCCATACGTGACCACTGGAAAAAACATAATCTTGACAAGACGGACTTTTTTTGGCAAAGTAGTATCTCTGCTGTCTAGGTTGGTCATAACTTTCCTTCCAAGGAGTAAGCATCTTTTAATTTCATGGCTGCAGTCACCGTCTGCAGTGATTTTGGAGCCCCCCAAAATAAAGTCTATTTATTTTCACTGTTTCCCCATCTATGTGCCATGAAGTGATGGGACCAGATGCCATGATCTTTGTTTTCTGAATGTTGAGCTTTAAGCCAACTTTTTCACTCTCCTCTTTCACTTTCATCAAGAAGCTCTTTAGTTCCTCTTCACTTTCTGCCATAAGGGTGGTATCATCTGCAAATCTGAGGTTACTGATATTTCTCCCAGCAATCTTGATTCCAGCTTGTGCTTCTTCCAGCCCACGGTTTCTCATGATGTACTCTGCATAGAAGTTAAATAAGCACGGTGACAATATACAGCCTTGACGTACTCCTTTTCCTATTTGGAACCAGTCTGTTGTTCCATGTCCAGTTCTAACTGTTGCTTACTGACCTGCATACAGGTTTCTCAAGAAGCAGGTCAGGTGGTCTGGTATTCCCATCTTTTCAG
>SJYX01007284.1:368989-408126 GCA_006410675.1 Oreotragus oreotragus | reverse complement strand
CATTCTTTGGCATTGCCTTTCTTTGGAATTGGAATGAAAACTGACCTTTTCCAGTCCTGTGGCCACTGCTGAGTTTTCCAAATTTGCTGGCATATTGAGTGCAGCACTTTCACAGCATCATCTTTCAGAATTTGAAATAGCTCAACTGGAATTCCATCACCTCCACTAGCTTTGTTCATAATGATGCTTTCTGAGGCCCACTTGACTTTGCATTCCAGGATGTCTGGCTCTAGGTGAGTGATCACACCATCGTGATTATCTTGGTCATGAAGATCTATTTTGTATAGTTCTTCTGTGTATTCTTGCCACCTCTTCTTAATATCTTCTGCTTCTGTTAGGTCCATACCATTTCTGTCCTTTATCGAGCCCATCTTTGCATGAAATGTTCCCTTGGTATCTCTAATTTTCTTGAAGAGATCTCTAGTCTTTCCCATTCTGTTCTTTTCCTCTATTTCTTTGCATTGGACACTGAGGAAAGCTTTCTTATCCCTCCTTGCTATTCTTTGGAACTCGGCATTCAGATGCTTATATCTTTCCTTTCCTCCTTTGCTCTTTGCTTCTCTTCTTTTCACAGCTATTTGTAAGGCTTCCTCAGACAGCCATTTTGCTTTTTTGCATTTCTTTTTCTTGGGGATGGTCTTGATCCCTGTCTCCGGTACAGTGTCACAAACCTCCATGTATAGTTGATCCGGCACTCTGTCTATCAGATCTAGTCCCTTAAATCTATTTCTCACTTCCACTGTATAATCATAAGGGATTTGATTTAGGTCATACCTGTATGGTCTAGTGGTTTTCCCTACTTCCTTCAATTTAAGAAGATACTTAATCGCAGTTGGAATTAAGGAAATACAATTATCACAATGATAGATAAAATTCAAATTAAAAACTCCAAAAATTTATCAGGGAGAGTGAAAAAGTTGGCTTAAAGCTCAACATTCAGAAAACTAAGATCATGGCATCTGGTCCCATTACTTCACGGGAAATAGATGGGGAAACAGTGGAAATAGTGGCTGGCTTTATTTTGGGGGGCTCCAAAATCACTGCAGATGGTGACTGCAGCCGTGAAATTAAAAGATGCTTACTGCTTGGAAGGAACATTATGACCAACCTAGACAGCATATTAAAAAGCAGAGACATTACTTTCCCAACAAAAGTCCATCTAGTCAGGGCTATGGTTTTTCCAGTAGTCATGTATGGATGTGAGTGTTGGACTATAAAGAAAGCTGAGCACCAAAGAACTGATGCTTTTGAACTGTGGTGTTGGAGAAGACTCTGGAGAGTGCCCTGGACTGCAAGGAGATCCAACCAGTCCATCCTAAAGGAAATCAGTCCTGAATGTTCATTGGAAGGACTGATGTTGAAGCTGAAGCTCCAGTACTTTGGCCACCTGATGTGCAGAGCTGACTCATTGGAAAAGACCCTGATGCTGGGAGGGATTGGGGGCAGGAGGAGAAGGGGACGACAGAGGATGAGATGGCTGGATGGCATCACCGACTCAATGGACATGAGTCTGAGTAAACTCCAGGAGTTGGCGATGGACAAGGGAGGCCTAGCATGCTGCAGTCCATGGGGTCACAAAGAATCAGACACAACTGAGTGACAGAACTGAACTGAACTGAAAAGTTTAATAATTCCCAGAATTGGCACGTTGGGGTAATAGGCAATCTCATTCCTGCTGGTATAATATGATTGGAGGGCAATTAGTCGTATCTTTCAAAATTATAACATTATTTTGACTCCGAAATTCCATTTCTAGGGACCTAAACTCAGAAATATTTGCGTATTATATGAACAATATTTATTTAATATAAATCATGTGCCGAGCCCTGTATAGCTGCTTTATTCCTATTAGTCACTTAGAGTCTGAGAGGAAGTTCTATATTTACCCCATTTTACAGGGGAGGAAACAGAAACAAGTTACCAGTTAAGAAGTGGCGGTGCAGGGATCCAGACACAGGGCTCATTCCTGTGTGACGCTGCAGATACTATGCCATCTCTCTCAAAGAAATATGCATATAGATGCATATTGCCCCGTGCCTTGTATGTTTTTGGAGTTGAATAAAAGGTGAATGTTCAACAATAGGAGACATGGTTACATGGCAAATTCCAATGATAGGATATTATGCAGTAATTCAGAAAAACGAGTCCAAGAAAATTAAAAACATTTATTCATGTAAAACATGAATATTTATAGAATTTTTATAGAACATTTATAGCAACATTATCCATGGTAATCAAAAAGCAGATGGATAGATAAAACATAGTCTAATCATAAGATGGAGGATTATTCAGCCCCGAAAAAGAATGAAGCTCTGGCACGTCTGCAACGCGGATGAAACTTGAAAACATGCTAAATAATAGAAGATACAAGCGGCCATATTTTGCATGACTCTGCTTATATGAAATGTCCAGAATAAGCAAATCTAAAGACAGAAAATAGATTATGGTTGCCAGGGGAATGAGTGGACAAGGAAATTGAGACTAATGGCTAATTGATACAGGGGTTCTTTTTGGGGTGATGGAAACATTCTGGAATTAAATAGTGGTGAAGTTTGCACAGCATAGTGAATATAATAAACACCATTGAGTTACATACTTTAAAATGATGGGATTTTATATTAGTTGAGTTATATCTCAATTTCAAAAAGAGAATAAGTATCTTTGTGCAGAAAGATGTTAAATGAAAAACAGCAAACCTCAAAACAATATGAATAGCGTGTTTCCATTTATGAAAAAGGAAACATGTGTTTGTAAATGCATAGGAAAAAGTCAACAAGAATATAGACTAGTCTGTTAACAGAGTCTTCCTCTGGAGTGAAAACACAATTGGGAGAGAGAAATGAAAGGCAGACACTTTCTGGTCTGCCAGAAAGCTTTTTACTGTATGTAGTTTTCACTGAATATACTTATATTTTGAATTTCTTTACAATAATCATATATTACTTTTATAATTTTTAAAATGAAAATTAAAACAAAAGCTTTTAAACATTAGTTTTTCTGGCTTAGTCACTAAGTCGTGTCTGACTCTTTGTGAGCCCATGGACTGTAGCCCACCAGGCTTCTCTGTCCATGGGATTTCCCAGGCAAGAATACTGGAGTGGGNTTTTGAATTTCTTTACAATAATCATATATTACTTTTATAATTTTTAAAATGAAAATTAAAACAAAAGCTTTTAAACATTAGTTTTTCTGGCTTAGTCACTAAGTCGTGTCTGACTCTTTGTGAGCCCATGGACTGTAGCCCACCAGGCTTCTCTGTCCATGGGATTTCCCAGGCAAGAATACTGGAGTGGGCGGCCATTTCCTTCTCCAGGAGATCTTTCCAAACCAGTGATCAAACCTGCATCTCCTGAATTGGCAGGTGGATTTTTTGCCACTGAGACCAGGGAAGCCCTAAGCTGGTAAATAAAAATAATCTCCAGAAATAAACCATAGACAAAACAATAGGATACAATGGTAAAGCCCAGGACTGGTAGCCAGAAGACCTGAATTCCTGATTCAACTGCCTTAATGACTTTTGGGTCATTAAAAACTTTATCTAGCATCTCTGAGTCTCAGTTTCCCTGTTTCTCAAACAGACAGCTGGACTAGATGATCACCATGAAACTTGCAGCTCTAGAATCTGGATTCCACAATAGGCCATCCTCCCTTCTTGCTCCGTTGTCAAGGTTACTCACAGCTCCAGTCTTTCAGACCATGTTTTAGACAAGGCATGAAATACAGTCATGAATTGACACAGATTCCAAGATCATAACCTTCCAGGAAAAGGATCATCAAACCCATTGCCCAGCTTCTGCTTAATTATGACCCTTTTTGTTTTATCTGATAGCAGTTAATTTCATGGACTTATGGTTGAGTCGAGTAATAGAATAGTTCTTGGACAAACAAGATAATTTGCCAGACAGGTCATTTTTTTGTTGTTGTTTAATACATGGAAATCTCATTTCAGAAAGCATGCAACTCTGAAATAAGTTATTTTCCTTTCATCATGTACATAACCTCTCAGTTGTCTTTTCATTAACTTTTGCTGGTCCTAGATAGAGAGAAAAGAGAAGGTCAAAGGGAAAAGAGAGAGGCACAAAGGCCCTTAGAATTCAGGGGTGCAAAACAGGATGGCTCAGCGAAGCATTATACATGAGTGGACAAACGAGTTCCTACGAGAAATTTGTTTCCTTCTCTATCAGTGTTTCAGCTCCTCTGCCTGGTGGCTAAACTGCTGGAGCAAATGCTGGGGATGATGTGCCTATCTGAAGGGCCTGGAAGAGGACTCCCCAGGAGCAGAAGCTTATCCTCAAAAAGCTGAACCAACTCCATCAAGCATAGTGCTGGCTCAAGTAGATGCACCCCAATTACCAGCATTCTCCCATTTCCCATCTGCCATGGGAGAACCTGAAGGAGAATAGAAAGAACCCAGACTTGCACACTTTGGAGCCTGTAAGACCTGGACCCACATCCTGTCTCTGCCACAGACCCTCTGTGTAACCTGGGACAACTGTGAAAACCACAAGATTGTCATGAAGTTTATGCAAGATAACAGATATAAAAGGCCTACCATGGTGACTGGCACAGAATAGGTAATTAATGAACCTTAATTGTTTTTCATCTCTTCATTCTTAAAGAACCCAGGTCCTAAGTTTTGTCCAAAGCAGACCTCGAGAACTGCTTCGATGTATGGTTTCTGACAGCAAAGATATAATCCACCCTTTTATTTTTTTAATTTAGTACTTTTAATGTCATTGTACCCTGCTTTTTGAAGAAGGGTCTCCCCTTTATTTTGCACTGTGTGAGTTCCACAAATTAGTTAGCTATCTCTGAGGATGTATCAAACACTGTGTTCCCTTGAGTCCCCTCTCCTTGGCCTGAGGAGAGGAGGAAACCTTAACTCCCCATTCCTCATGGATGAGACGTCACATCACCATCTCTGAACCAATCCTCCACCAGCCTCTTCCCCTTTCCTCTTTTATAGGGATGGGTGATGGGAAGGCCAGCAGCTTCTGTATAGGGGGTTTAGCACTTGGTTTGGGAATGTATGGATCCTTGGCACTTAATTTTTTGTGCTTTGCATTTGAAATCTTGACACTGGGACTATAAGGGCCTGGAGTGCAAGGGAACTTTGGCTCCTTGTAACCACAAGGGTGGGGCTTCCCAGGTGGCTCAGTGGTAAAGAATCTGTCTGCAGTGCAGGAGATGTAGGTTCAATCCACTGGAGAAGGAGAAGGCAACCTGTTTTGGTATTCTTGCCTGGAAAACTCCACGGACAGAAGTCAGTCCATGGGGTCTCACAAGAGTCAGACATGACTTAGCAACTAAACAGCAGCAACAACAACAAACCACTAGGGTGCCAGAACATTTGTGGGCAGGTAGGTGAATCAGCAAGGAAAGGAGAGGAGATCCTTTCAGTCTTGGCTGGCTTCCTTCCCAGCTGAGGGAACAGGTGAGATTTCCCAGTGATGGAGGTGGAGTTCTCCTGGCAGAGCACTCTTGAGCAGAGTGGTTCTTCATTCCAGAGAACAACCACAGCTGTGTCTTTAGCCCTTGAGCATTCTTAGACAGTTCATCACGGTGGGGCTAGCCAGGCCGTTGGAAAGGACATCCAGAGGAGTCCTGTTCCAGGCAGGTCATGGGTCAGGCCCCAGAGCCCTGCTACAATGTGCTGACAAGATGGTACTCCTGCTGGAGCCTGTGAGTGACCCAGCAGATACCCTTCCTTTAATCAGACTTCATACATGAAATATACTAGCTTCAGATTTTCTCAGTTTTTAACCCAGGATACTCTCTTATTCTTTGTGGCAAAGAGACCAGGAAAGCCATGTGCTCAGTCTCTATAGGAAAATGGGCAGTGAGGGTCATGAGAATTTCCAGCTGTAGCAGGAAACTCGGAAGGCCGGCTGGGTCTCCATCAAGGCTCAGTCAGGGCAGGGCCAGTGTACAGCAAGTGGGGAACTGGCCTTGATCCTGCAAAACACTAATTTCGCTGTAGAATCTACCATTTCTTTGTCAAATGTGTATACGCTACCTGTAGGGCACTCACTTCCTTTCTAGAGGCAAGAGGTCAGTTGAAAGGACGTTCCATTTCCTTCACTGTGAGTGCTCCAGTGTCCCAAAGCCAATGCATCCGACCCTGGGGCTGGGACTACGTCAGGTCCTGGGAATGCTGGCCTTAATCACCAGAACTGATGGTCGGCCTGGCTCACAAGAGATGCTCTTCACGGGCTAAAAGGCTTCTGGAGAAACGCACACAATAGTGCAGCAGGCACAGCTCCCATTGTCAGGTCTCCAGTGTCAACTGGTCTCCCAGTTTCTTAAAATCCCCTTCCTTGCTTAGTTCACTTTCCTTTCCCCTGAGTGACCATCCAAACTCACAAGTTCAAACCTGCTGCCCAACCGCCATACCCTTCATTCTGAGCAGAATCCTCACTGCCGAGGACTTGTAACCACACCCATCCTTAGAGTCAGCTTATCTCTGAGGCTGGCTGAAGTTTCCCGTCCCCTGTCAAGGCCTCCACCCAAGTCCTTAACCCCCTCCCACTCACTCAGGTGACTTGCCACCTCTCCTCCTCACCTTTCTCCTCTTTCCTACCTTTGCCCTCTGCTTCGGGCTCTTTTTCTCCTTCCCCAGTCTCTCTGAGAGTGAAACCAACTGACACTGCTTTCCTTGACTTTATCCTCTTCAATTTCTTGCCTGTCTTTCTCCTTCTGAACCAGTTCTGCTCCAAACTAGGCCAACTGAGAGGCTCAGGGAGGCCAGGGGTCAGGGTCTGGGTACCCAGATAATGAGGAGCTAGAGTCAAGCCCCAGGACACAGATCAAAAAGAGAGCAGAGGGCAGCATCAGGTGAAACAGGGCGAGAACAAAAGAAATGGTCAAACACTGTATCGATCCAAAATATACTGGGTGGAGACGGGGAAAAGGTGGATGGGGGTTAAAGGATCTGTGATTAGGAATAGGAAGATAGAGCCCAAAGTTTCAGGAAATTGGAAGGGAGCCAGTGAGATTTCTTAAGGTGCAAATACCTAGTCCAGCCTCCATTAATAGGGAACCTGTGGCCTTGCCCTTGGGTGGAGAGGGAACGATTAAGGATGTCAAGCCTGTTTGGACAATTTTCTTCCTCTGCCAGTCTCCTTAGAAGGATTATCAATGAGCACTACTCTACTTCTTTAGTCCAACATCACTTTAAAGCTCACTGCAGGGACTATCCTGGTGTCCCTGGTTAGAAATCTATCTGCCAATGCAGGGGACATAGGTTTGATCCCTAGTCTGGGAGGATCCCACATGCTGCAGAGCAACTAAGCCCGTGAGCTGAGGCTACTGAGCCCACACGCCCATGCTTCTCAACAAAAGAAGCCACTGCAATGAGAAGCCCACACACTGCAACTGGAGAGTAGCCCCTACTTGCCACAACTAGAGAAAGCCTGTGCGCAACAACAGAGACCCAACACAGCCAGAACAAACTAACAAAAAGTCACTGCAGTTTGAATTCAATCTTTACCTTCCCATCAAAACCTCCTGGGAAGTGATCACCAATGGTCTCTGTGTTGGTCTCTTCTCTGAGTGCTCCTTCATGAGATTTTCTTCCTGGTCCTTGGCTTGCCCAGTATCAAGTTTGTTTTAGGTTCTTCTAGCCACACTTACGGAGATGGCAATGGCAACCCACTCCAGTACTCTTGCCTGGAGAATCCTATGGATGGAGGAGCCTGGTGGGCTGTAGTCCATGGGGTCACTAAGAGTCGGACACTTACTGAGCGACTTCCCTTTCACTTTTCACTTTCATGCT
Organism: Oreotragus oreotragus; assembly: GCA_006410675.1. Classification (NCBI taxonomy): domain Eukaryota; kingdom Metazoa; phylum Chordata; class Mammalia; order Artiodactyla; family Bovidae; genus Oreotragus; species Oreotragus oreotragus. The sequence continues at coordinate 400,352 of SJYX01007284.1, read as the reverse complement.
TTGAAGAAGGAAATGACAACCCACTCCAGTGTTCTTGCCTGGAGAATCCCAGGGACGGGGGAGCCTGGTGGGCTGCCATCTATGGGGTCGCACAGAGTCGGACACAACTGAAGCGACTTAGCAGCAGCAGCAGCAGCAGCAGCCACACTCACAATCATTACACATTTTCTTCTACTCGTGTAGATTTTTAAATGACAGTTTTCTGTTATTTTCCAAATCTAGACATTTGGTCCTTGGTTCTCTTCTGGTCACCAGAACTGTCTTGCTCTGAGATTCCCCAAACATTGCTTGTATCGACATTGCTGGTCAGAAGCATCATGTGGCAAATGAAAAAGTAGAATATGCTGCAGGATAAGGAAAGAAAACATGATGAGGGGCTACAAACAATCTGTCAGGTCAAGATATTTCTAAAAGAATGGGGATTTTAAACTTCTCTCTAAGGTGCTTACACACTCCTGACTTTCCATATAAAGTCAGGATATTTACCTCTTTGCTCACTGGGGGACCAAGAGTAGACTTGAGTCATAGAATTGTCACTCTGGGGTACTATCATTAACGGAACTCCTACTGAAAGTGGGCGTCTCTGTCCAACTCCTTTAGATTCTATTAGCTTTAATCCCTCTGAAAGAGAATCTCATTGGCATAGCTAATCTTTCCACACCAGGCCTTCCTTGGGAGGGAGTTCCTGCTTTTGCCTGGGAAATCAGCAAAGACTTCACAAGGGCTGTGACATTTGAGATAGCCTGAAAAAGATGATAGGTTCTAGGTGTAACTTTGTGTGTGTGTATGTATGTATGACAATTTCAGGATTTTTCAACATTATTCTAAATCTAGAGCCTTCATTCAACCATTATTTACTTTTTCCATTCTCTAAATCACCAGAGTCACTTTTGTTCTGAAAAAAACTCCACATTTGAAGGAATTAGAGAGTCTCTCTCCCCTGTTTTGGTAGGAATACTTGACGAAGTCTAGAAGAATATTTTCCCATTCATTCATTCACTCAATAGTCCTGCTATAGCTACAGCATCTTTTTTTGCAGGTTTTAAAATGCACTTTTGTTTAAGCCTTACAACCACCCTGCCTCAGTAATTATTGTTACAAAGCATATTAATTCTGAAAACTGAGGCTCTAGGCAGTTAAGTAACTTGTTCAAGATCAAATTACAAATATAGTGGGTTAGGGGAGACTTGAATACAGGTTGAATCTCCAAAAACTATGTACTTTCCACTCCTTCATACTGGGATGACTCACAAAATGGTGCGTTCGATCTCCTGATATAATTGAACTATCTATCAGTACATTACTGTTAGGTACTACCAGCTAACATCTGACATATTCTAGCTGAACATTTTCCTAAACTGAGAGTTCAGATTATACAACCAAGATGAGTACTCTTGGCAATAATTCTAAGACTTTGAAAAAGTTTTCTAAGCAGTTTAAGAAATAAATTTATTTATTTTAAAAGCAAATTTATTTTTAAAAAATAATAAAAAATTCAGTCTCCCTGGCATTTGTCCTTTTCTTCCATCCTCAGAAGCATATATATAACATTTATTAATATATAATAATACTGTCTTCCACATGATGAACTGGCCATTCCTGCTTATGTTTCCTTTTGGTTAACTTGGCACATTTGACTGTAGGGCTAAGAAATCAGTTCAGTCCTCATGAGTAACTTTAGTTTGGCATCCCTTTTCCCTTTTGGATTGGAAAAGTAACAGATGCTTATTGTATAAAAGGCAAATCATACAGATGTCTCAAGAAGTAAAAAGTCCTGGCAATCCCATCCCCAGACATAGCAGCTATTAATAATGTGGTACACAGTCTTTCAAATTTCCTCCATTCATATACCAACACATACTATATTTATACATATTTTTACATAAATGGGGTCTGCCTTACATACTGTTTGGCAATCATTGTTTGCTTTTGACAAACATCTTAGCTATCTTCCTTTGTCAGTATCTATAGATTGATCTCAGCTTTCAGATAGCGTTTGACAAAGGAAAACATCCGTTTCACAGAAACAGAATGAATTTCAAATGTTTTGCCAATGCCTGCCTTAATCAAAACAAAGCCAGGGTGAGAAAGCGGGGCTAGTGCTGTATGCTGAAAAAAATCAGCATTGCTTAATAGTTGTACCTACTACACAGTGTGTTGTTGTAGCATTCAGCCTTAAAAAAATTTAGACCATTACATCCACATTTTGAATTAGCAGCCAATAGACAAGAGGTGACATGAGGAACATTTTGGAAAATACTCTCTCGTGGGGTCACCTTCAGGCAGTGGATTGTAAGGCTCTGAGGCATTTCAGCACCTTGCCCTTAGCTAGAAACACACTCCCAACACCTCAGCAGCAATCTGTTGAAACCTCTCATTTAGTGAGCAACACAAGATAAACCATTCAGTATGCTAGGCAATTCATTAACCCATCAAGGGCTTTCTTCCTGAGCCTAGGATAACAGCAGAAAAAGGAATATAATCCTTAATGAATAACAAAAGGCACTGCAGGAGGAATGGGAATACACGCGTACGAGGCATGTGATGGGCTCTCTTTTTCCATCTGGAACAACCTGCCTGTCATCTCTTGAACATACTCAGAGGTTTGCTGTAGACTGATCTTGCCTGGGAATAAGATACGTTGTTTTTTTTTTTTTCCCCAGCTGTCTTGGAAATGGGAACTGACATAAGTGATAGACCATACTCACAGAAAGCCATATGTCTAATATTCCAGGTCTTGGACTGTCCATAAAGAACCAAAGAAGTAGCCTGAGTCTCGCCAGCATTTTATAAGACAGCAAAGAGAAGACATGTTCTGAGGCTGAGCCATAAAAATCAACATTAGTCCAGGGATTATCTAAAATGTAGCCAAGTCATAGGCCTCAGAAAACTGAATACACTATGTTCTTTTTCATGTTTTTCCATAGCTTTGGGGCTCATCAGGGAATCCTGAAGCTGAATTTATAGGAAGCAAATGTTTTGTGGTAAAGTTTTATTACTACTTTTCAAAACAACTTTTTTTTTTCTTCCCTCCGTATTGTTTCTTTATTCTGTGAGATATTTTGTTTCCCAACTCTGAGTCCTGGTTTGGGAATCTTCATTTTTGAAATGAAAAGTTTAATAGGGCAAAATATTTAGAAGCTAATTCTTTCTCCTTTTCCCTAAATCTCTACTTTGCTTTCACTAGGATAAGATCTCATGAGCAGGCTGCTACAAGTTCCATACACTCTCTCGGTCTTAGACGGGCTTGGCCTGCAGTGCCTTTCTGAAGCAAGGCTTCAGTTCCCCAGCCAGAGATTGAGGTCAATTCTCAGAAGTGAGCGCACCAAATCCTAGCCGCTAGACCAGTGGTCAATGACAAGGCCCCGGCCCTTTGGCTTTGCAGAAAAAGAATTCCCACAAAGAAGAAAAGTAGTGAAACAAAGTATTTACCCAGAGGAAGAAGAAAAAAAAAAGAGAGTACAGTTTGTGCAGATAGACACATGGGTGAACTCAGAGAAAGAGTCGCTGAGTCAAGCCCTCATGGTAGTTCGAATTATTTTTATGTGGCATTTCTTCCGGGTTTCCTTTGCGCAATCATTTTGATTTGCCTGGTTCAGAGTCCATATTTGGTATATCTGAGGATCTTCCCATGTATGCACACACATCTCTTAACCAAGATGGATGCTAGTGAAGAGGCCTATGGGTAGTATACATCAGTTAGTGCAACTCCCTTTTTGACCTCCAAGGAGTCTTTCTGTCCACGTGTAGTTAGGGAAGTCTCCTGACTTCAAGAATGAGTAATATATGGTCTCTTGTCTTCTACCTGGGCACGGCCCAGTCTCCTCTCTCAGTTGACCTGCTATTCTCATTTTGGAGTATTGGTCCACAGGGTTAACCTGGGTGGGGGGCCCATCGGGAGTAAGAAAGAAAGTTTGGGAGGGATAAAGGAGGATAATGGAAATTTCTTCAGTTTTCAGCAATCTGATGCTCATTAATAATGTTCATTTCTTAATAATTATTCAGTTAAGTTCAGTTCAGTCGCTCAGTCATGTCCAACTCTTTGCGAACCCATGAATCGCAGCACGCCAGGCCTCCCTGTTCATCACCATCTCTCGGAGTTCACTCAGACTCACGTCCATCGAGTCCGTGATGCCATCCAGCCATCTCATCCTCGGTCGTCTGCTTCTCCTGCCCCCAATCCCTCCCAGCATCAGAGTCTTTTCCAATGAGTCAACTCTTCGCATGAGGTGGCCAAAGTACTGGAGTTTCAGCTTTAGCATCATTCCTTCCAAAGTAATCCTAGGGTTGATCTCCTTCAGAATGGACTGGTTGGATCTCCTTGCAGTCCAAGGGACTCTCAAGAGTCTTCTCCAACACCACAGTTCAAAAGCATCAATTCTTCGGCGCTCAGCTTTCTTCACAGTCCAACTTTCACATCCATACATGACCCCAGGAAAAACCATAGCCTTGACTAGGCGGACCTTAGTCGGAAAAGTAATGTCTCTGCTTTTGAATATACTATCCAGGTTGGTCATAACTTTTCTTCCAAGGAGTAAGCGTCTTCTAATTTCATGGCTGCAGTCACCATCTGCAGTGATTTTGGAGCCCCAAAAATAAAGTCTGACACTGTTTCCACTGTTTCCCTATCTATTTCCTGTGAAGTGATGGGACCAGATGCCATGATCTTCATTTTCTGAATGTTGAGCTTTAAGCCAACTTTTTCGCTCTCCTCNCCAGTTTGAACATCAGGAAGTTCATGGTTCACGTATTGCTGAAGTCTGGGTTGGAGAATTTTGAGCATTACTTTACTAGCATGTCAGATGAGTGCAATTGTGTGGTAGTTTGAGCATTCTTTGGCATTGCCTTTCTTTGGGATTGGAATGAAAACTGACCTTTTCCAGTCCTGTGGCCACTGCTGAGTTTTCCAAATTTGCTGGCATATTGAGTGCAGCACTTTCACAGCATCATCTTTCAGGATTTGAAACAGCTCAACTGGAATTCCATCACCTCCACTAGCTTTGGGTATCATTAACCATGGTAAGAGTTTCTGGGACTTTTTGATCTTGTGTAATTGAAGCTTTGTACTCTTGACCAACATCTCCCCACTTCATCCACCTCCCAGTTTTGTAACAACCATTCTACTCTCTGTTTCTATCGGTTTGACTTTAGTGGATTCCACATATAACTGAGAGGATGCAGCATTTGTCCTTCTCTGTCTAGCTTTGTTCACTTAGCATATGCTATTCAGGTTCAACCACATCGTCGAAAATGGCAGGATTTCTTTATTTTTTATGGTTAAGTAACATTCCACTGTATGTATGTAATATATTTTCTGCATACATTTGTTCATCAATAGACATTCGAGCTGTTTCTATAGCTTGGTTACTGTGAATACTGCTGCAAAGAGCTTGGGGGTGCAGACATCTCATTGAGATCCTGATTCCATCATTTCCTTTGGATATATCCCAGAAGTGGGATTGCTGGTTCATATGGTTGTTCTGTATCTAGTTGTTTGAGGATGCTGTTCTCCATAATGTCTGAAACTTTTTTATGGTAAAATATACATAGCATGGGCTTCCCAAGTGGCACTAGTGGTAAAGAAACCACCTGCCAATGCAGGAAACATGAGACTTGGGTTCCATCCCTGGGTCAGGAATATCCCCTGAAGGAGGGCATGGCAACTCACTCCAGTGGGTTCTTGCCTGGAGAATCCCATGGACAGAGGAGCCTGGTGGGCTGCAGTCGATAGACTCATAAAGAGTCAAGACAACTAAAGTAACTTAGCAGGCAGGCATACATAGAATAAAAGTGACCATTTTAAACATACAGTTCATTAAGTCCTGTGGCATTAAGTCCTTCTACATTATTGTGCAACTCTCACCACCAACCATCTCTAGAACTTTCATCACCCCAAACTAAAACTCTGTATATCCTTGGAACAATAATTCCTCATTCCTCTCTCCCATCAGCTCCTGGCAATCACCACTTAACTTTCTGTCTCTATGAATTTGACTAATACAAGGACCTCATAGTAGTGGCGGGGAAGGCAATGGCACCCACCCCAGTGCTCTTGCCTGGAAAATCCAATGGACGGAGGAGCCTGGTGGGCTGCAGTCCATGGGGTCGCTAACAGTCGGACAGACTGAGCGACTTCACTTTCACTTTTCTCTTTCATGCACTGGAGAAGGAAATGGCAACCCACTTCAGTATTCTTGCCTGGAGAATCCCAGGGATGGGGGAGCCTGGTGGGCTGCCATCTATGGGGTCACACAGAGTTGGACACGACTGAAGTGACTTAGCAGCAGCAGCAGCAGCAGCATAGTAGTGGAATCATAGAGTATTCTTTCTGGCCTGCATTAATTTTCTTCAAGGTTCATCCATGTTGTAGCATGTTTCAGAATTTCATTTCTTTTTAAGGCTGAATAATAANGGGCATGACTGAGCGACTTCACTTTCACTTTTCACTTTCATGCATTGGAGAAGGAAATGGCAACCCACTTCAGTATTCTTGCCTGGAGAATCCCAGGGATGGGGGAGCCTGGTGGGCTGCCATCTATGGGGTCACACAGAGTTGGACACGACTGAAGTGACTTAGCAGCAGCAGCAGCAGCAGCATAGTAGTGGAATCATACAGTATTCTTTCTGGCCTGCATTAATTTTCTTCAAGGTTCATCCGTGTTGTAGCATGTTTCAGAATTTCATTTCTTTTTAAGGCTGAATAATAAGAATAACTTTATAAATTAAAGTGTCCTGACACTGGGAGTGTGATGATAAATAAAACATAATTTCTGTTGTCAGCCATCAGTCTATACGGCCTCGTAGTACCGGCACACCACAACGAGGTAAGGGTCCCAGAAGCTGCGCACACACAGCCCCATGGAAGCTTCCATTGGAAGAGATCACAGAGTTGTATCGTGTTATGTGTGGTCATCCTTGTGAGTCCTGACTGTGTGGAGCATAATCCCAAACTTCACTGCCTTTTAGCTATGAGCTACTGTACAAATTATCCTTTCTCTCTGAGGCTCAGTGCTTTCATCTGTAAAATGGGAAGAATAATAGTATCTACCTCTGAGTTATGATCACCTTTAAACGAAAACGTCCATGTAAAGCACTTAGAGCAGTGCATGGTGCATCAATAAATGGTATGAATAAATAAGTGAAACCAAACAACCGCTCTCCAGGACAATCTGTGGAGAATGTGGCATTTTATTTCCATTTTGGAGCACAAGATGGTTTCTTTAGGTAGGGTTGCCAGATCGAAAACAGGATGCCTTATTCAATTTAGATTTCAAATAAACAACTAATAGCTGTTTCGTATGTCCCAAATATTGGACTGCTGCTGCTGCTGCTGCTGCTAATCTGTTGTTTTCCCCTATTTCTTTGCATTGATTGCTGAAGAAGGCTTTCTTATCTCTTCTTGCTATTCTTACTAATAATTATTAGGGTAACTAAATGTTCCAGGTTACCCAGGATAACCTGGTTTACGCCTGTGGTGCAAGCATATAGCTAATAGCATCCAGTTTCTCTTTTAAAAGTGTTCTGGACACTAAATTTCATGATCATTTTTAATCATATAAGACACTATTCTGCTATCACAACGGAAGGAGGGGGTCACTTAACAACTATACTTCGAACAGTATATTAACTGTATATTACACAATGGTAGTTTTCTTTCAAAATTTAAAGTGCACATCTCCTTTATCCTAGAAATTTCTCTTCTTTGAATCTATTTTATAGAAATTCTCAAGTTATGAGCAGATTATATATAGGTGTGTGTGTGTATACAAGTCATGCTCACACCTACAGAGACAAAAATGCTTAGTGAAAATTGGAAAAGATCTAAATGCTCATCAGAAGAGTGGTTAAATATAATGGAATTTAATTGTATTTAATTATATGTAATTATATAAAATATGTAATTGTTATAAAAGAAGACGGTAGATATAGAATGATTGATGATATGATGACAAGTTCAAGACTTAGTTTTAAATTTAAAAAGCAAGTTGTAGAAATATATATATATATATATATAGGGCTGTGCTTGCCACGGCTCACTCTAAATAACCGTTAGGTTCTCTCATATCTCCTCCGATTTCCACTCCCCATCTCCAAACAATGCCAAACCAACCTCAGCGTAAATACGAATTGCTTGCTATGCAAATGAAGCTTCTCTCCTAGCATTCCCATTTAACCAGATCCCTTTGTTTTCTTGGGCTTCCCCAGTAGCTCAGCTGGTAAAGTATCTACCTGCAGTGAGGGAGAACCTGGTTCAATCCCTTGATTAGGAAGATCCCCTGGAGGAGGCTACCCACTCCAGTATTCTTGCTTGAAGAATCCCTATGGACAGAAGAGCCTGGCGTGCTACAGTCCATGGGGTCGCAAAGTCCCCTCAACACACGCAACAGCCTTTCCAATACAGAAATGCTGGAGATGCCATAATCTGCAATATAATCCTCTTGTTCTAACATTTTGGAAAGAGATTTTCAAAGCTATTGTCTGTGATTACTTGTGGGAAGTAACTGTTATTCCCTTCTGTGCTTTTATTTTAACTCACAGGCATATATTGCTTATAATTTTAAAAATTAATTTTAAAGGAGTACATATATAGTTTATCATATAAAATTGTATATTTTAAGTGCATCAATAAGAGAGCATCTGGAAACTCAGAGAAAAAAGAGTAGAGAGCCAGACCTCTGGCATTTTTCCTATAAATATACTTTGGAGTGGATGTGGCATATTCTATACTTATCTCCCAATTATCAGGTTAATTGAGGAAATAAAGTTGAAATGTAGCTTTTCCTCTCCAACTTTTTCATAATCATTTAAACTGGATCAGTTAAACAATACATTAGTTGGCTCCTCTGAATCTCTTTGGAAGTAGATTAGGAAGCATATCCTTATTACTTAAAGATGCACTTTATTCTCATCATTTCTCTGATGTATCTTCTAAGGACAAGTGTGAATCGAAGAGGCTCACAGCAGAGAAAGGAGGACCCGAAGGAACCCAACTGTGGGAAACCAACAGACCAGATTGTACCACTTCAATTTTCAGGGGTTATAAAATTAGTTTTAATCTTAGAGTTAAACACGAAACTAAAGGAAAATAAACTGAAATAAAAATCTAGTGCTGGAACTGTGTCTTTCATTGGAATTTCATGGAACACGGACATCTCAGGAAATCTGTATGGGACCACTGTGCTGGGCGGTGCAAGCTGTGAACTGCATCTCCTTGTTGGAAGTGGTCCTGCAGGCTGAGCACAATCAGGGAGACTGACCTGCGACCCACCTGTACCTTCCTGCAGCTGACCTCCCAGGACCGCCTGGAGCAACTGAACACTGAGGCATGGACATTGAGAGAGGCAGTGGCAACCTGAACAAGGCCTACTGGGCTCTGAAGAAGGTGTTCTCCGAGGAAATAAAGAAGTCCCCTCCTAAAGAAGAGACGCAACAAGCAAAGGAGGAAAGGAAAGATATACCCATTTGAATGAAGAGTTCCAAAGAATAGCAAGAAGAGATAAGAAAGCCTTCCTCAGTAATCAGTGCAAAGAAATAGAGGAAAACAACAGAATGGGAAAGACTGGAGATCTCTTCAAGAAAATTAGAGATACCAAGGGAAGATTTCTTGCAAAATGGGCTCTATAAAGGACAGAAATGGTATGGACCTAACAGAAGCAGAAGATATTAAGAAGAGGTGACAAGAATACACAGAAGAACTATACAAAAAAGATCTTCATGACCAAGATAATCACGATGGTGTGATCACTCACCTAGAGCCAGACATCCTGGAATGTGAAGTCAAGTAGGCCTCAGAAAGCATCACTATGAACAAAGCTAGTGGAGGTGACGGAATTCCAGTTGAGCTGTTTCAAATCCTGAAAGATGATGCTGTGAAAGTGCTGCACTCAATATGCCAGCAAATTTGGAAAACTCAGCAGTGGCCACAGGACTGGAAAAGGTCAGTTTTCATTTCAATCCCAAAGAAAGGCAATGCCAAAGAATGCTCAAACTGCCGCACAATTGCACTCATCTCATATGCTAGTAAAGTAATGCTTAAAATTCTCCAAGCCAGGCTTCAGCAATACATGAACCATGAACTTCCAGATGTTCAAGCTTGTTTTCAAAAAGGCAGAGGAACCAGATATCAAATAGCCAACCTCTGCTGGATCATCGAAAAAGCAAGAGAATTCCAAAAAAACACATCTATTTCTGCTTTAGTGATTATGCCAAAGCCTTTGACTGTGTGATCACAATAAACTGTGGAAAATTCTGAAAAGATGGGAATACCAGACCACCTGACCTGCCTCTTGAGAAACCTGTATGCAGGTCAGGAAGCAACAGTTAGAACTGGACATGGAGCAACAGACTGGTTCCAAATAGGGAAAGGAGTACGTCAAGGCTGTATACTGACACTCTGCTTATTTAACTTACATGCAGAGTATATCATGAGAAATGCTGGGCTAGATGAAGCACAGCTGGAATCAAGATTGCCAGGAGAAATATCAATAACCTCAGATATGCAGATGACACACCCTTACGGCAGAAAGTGAAGAAGAACTAAAGAGCCTCTTAATGAAAGTGAAAGAAAGTGAAAAAGTTGGCTTAAAGCTCAACATTCAGAAAACTAAGATCATAGTATCTGGGCCCATCAATTCATGGCAAATAGATGGGAAAACAGTGGCTGACTTAATTTTTTGGGGCTCCAAAATCACTGCAGATGGGGACTGCAGCCATGAAATTAAAAGACACTTGCTCTCTGAAGGAAAGTTATGACTAACCTAGACACTATATTAAAAAGCAGAGACATTACTTTCCCAACAAAGGTCCATCTAGTCAAGGCTATGGTTTTTCCGGTAGTCATGTATGGATGTGAGAGTTGGACTATAAAGAAAGCTGAGCACCAAAGAATTGATGCTTTTGAACTGTGGTGTTGGAAATGACTCTTGAGGGACTGCAAGGAGATCCAACCAGTCCATCCTAAAGGAAATCAGTCCTGAATATTCATTGGAAGGACTAATGTTGAAGCTAAAACTCCAATACTTTGGCCACCTGACGTGAAGAACTGACTCATTTGAAAAGATCCTGATTCTGGGAAAGATTGAAGGCATGGGAGAAGGGGATGGCAGAGGATGAGATGGTTGGGTGGCATCACCGACTCAATGGACATAAGTTTGAGTAAACCCCGGGAGTTGGTAATGGACAGGGAGGCCTGGTGTGCTGCAGTCTGTGGGGTCGCAAAGAGTCAGACACAGCTGAGCTGAACTGAACTGAACTAAAGGAGGCCCACCAGCTGTGACCCCACCCACCAATCCCACCCTGACCCCAAGGCAAAGCCTGGGGCCTGGGATCCAACCCCATTGAGCCAGGATGGCTCAGCTCGACTCAGCTAGCTCCCTGCAATAGGGGTGCAGTGCAACACCCTGGTTGCCCCACCGCTGTGGTCATTGAAGGACCATGCCACCACCCTCAACCCTCCCCCCTTCTCCTCTCACCTCTTTCTCCTCACTCCCCTCCCCCTACTTGCCTCTCTCCCATTCACCAGATCCCCACTACCCACCGGCCTTTTTCCTGGCCTGAGGGCTTACTGGTCTCTATTCTTATCTCTGTTCTATACTCTGTTATAGGGCCTAATTTATTTGATTTCTGTTGGTTTCATCATTTGCATCAGTCCCCACTGCCAGCCCATAACTGGATTGTAGCTTCCTTCCGAGCAAGGACTGATCCATATTCAGATTGGAAGCAAAGGTGCCTGGCACAACACTTGGCACCTAGTAGGTACTTGTCTTTGTGGGTTTGTTTGTTTGTTTGTTTTTGGCATAAAAACAAAGCAACAACAAAATAATCCTCACCTCTACCTCCACAGAAAACCCTCCCAATGATTTCAAGTTTCCCCAGGGAAGGGATTCTCTTGGGCAGGTCCAGCCTTGCTCTGAGCTGGTTCACTGGCTAGACTCCAGAAATCAGTCGGCATTTTTCCCCTTTGGGTATTGCATTGAAGCGCTTTTGTAACTGCCACGTCTTGCAGTTTCCCTAACCTTTCTTCTGGGAAATTAGAGTTAGAGCTTTGGAACTAATGGGGTGTAACGACACACATTCTACATACACCTATTGTTATTGGTGGCTTAGCTGTGCACAGCACCCCGATGAGCTGGCTCAGGAGACTCCGTGACTCATGTCATTTTCCCTGTAACCAGGGGTGACCTGGAGAACTTCAGGCCAGGAGGAAATTAGTTTCTCGCATTCTAGCTCTGTAGATGAGTCTGGCCACTGTCTCGGCATCCATCAACCTGACTGAATTAGTTGCTGCTGTATTTGATAGTAATGGTGATAGCGCCTGGCTACAGGAAACCTTCCCTGCTTGGCTAAAAGAGGTTGTGACCTGCGTACACATGGATTTAATGGGAGCTTGAAAATCCACATCTGATTAAAGCTTTAGTATCACCAATTAGAGACATGGTAACATTAACTGGGCAACCTCTTTTAAAACCCGTGAGTCTGAAGCTATTAGCTATTCAAATGTTATGAATCAGTTTGATATTTGTTGACAGTTTCCAGCATCTGCCTGAGAGCTACTTGGGAGGTAGGCACTTGCATGGAGAGTAGCGAATAGGAGCATAGAAAAGATGCCAGAGAGAGAAGTGATTTGGGGGCACAGACGTGGTGACTGAAGACCACAGACCTGGCACTGGAGAGAGGATAGCGGGACCCAGGGGCAGGCCTGAGCACTTGGAGAAAGGGGTGAGTGTTAGAGGAAGGTTTAGAAAAGGGAGAATCAAAAGACCCCTAAACTTTGCATGGACAGTAGTTTGCTTTTGTATCTGTGATCTCCTAGTTTATAAGGTGGGGAACAGTAGGCTGATCTAAAGTCGAACCTTCAGGAAACTCCAGCACTAATAAGGATGGGCAAGATGGATGAAATTCTGAGGGCCTACTGACTTTTAACATAAATTTTTTTTCTTTTTTTTAATTTTCAGAAGTAATATGTATGCAAGCAACTTGGAAAATGTTACCAAAAAAAAAAAAAAGCACAAAGGACCCCACAGACAAATAAACCAACAAAAACAGAAGGAATTCCACCTCCAGAGATACTAACCTTTACCAGTTAGGCATTATGCTTCCAGAATTTGTCTACGTCCATATCCACACATGTGCATATCTTTTTTAGAATGTAAACTATTCCTACTCACATACTGTTCTACAGTCTGGACCTAGTATATCCTGAAATGTGTTAGGGAGCGATTTTTCTGTCTTTCTGTAGTTCTGTAGGCTCACCTCACTGCCCTGTTGCAGGGAGCTTGATCCCACGGAGACTGACTGCCATAGACCGACGCTGCCCACCCAGGGCCTCTTTGTTCACTGACAGAGAACCAGGGCTCAGCTAAAAAGGATGACAAGGCTCTGCTAATTTGTACATTACTTTGCATATATTTTCTTTCTAAGAGGCTTTTAAGTAGCATGGAAGATGAAACAAAATAGATTGATTAATGTAATCTGTAGGCTAACATTCAGGGTCCCCCATTTGCAGAACTAAATCATGTAATCACTGCCTGGGGTAAAAAAGCTTGATTCTGCACACAGAGAAAAAAGCCAAAACATATCCAAGAAGAATACCTTCACAGTCCGTACAAGCAGACCTGCCCTACACCTTCTTTTCCTGTCTCTTAACGCTTCTTACTCTTGATGCCTCATTACTCTTGATCCTGGCCCGTGGGGCTGCACTGTGGACGCTGAGTATTTCCCAGTTGGGCCCTGCTTCTTCCTCCTACTTCCACCACTTCCTTCGTTTAGCCCTTATCTCTCATGTGGATTACTGCAAAAGCCGTATACCTGGGCAGTAAAGTAGTTAAGACTTTGACTTTCAGGCTTCCCTGGAGGCTCAGTGGTAAAGAGTCTGCCCGCCAATGCAGGAGACAAGGCTTCCATCCCTGGTCTGGGAAGATCCCACATTCCGTGAAGCAACTGAGTCCATGCGCCTCAGTTACTGAACTGTGCCCTGGAGTCTGCGAGCTGCAACTACTGAGCCCCAGTGCCCTACAGTCCATGCTGGGCAACGGTAGAAGCCATCTCAGAGAGAAACCTGCACACACAACTAGACAGTAGCCCCCATTCGCTGCATCTAGAGAAAAGCCTGCACGGTAACGAAGACCAAGCACAGCCAAAAATAAAAATAAGTAAATAATTTTTTCAAAAAAGACTTTGCCTTCCAATGCAGGGACTGCAGTTTTGATCCCTGGTCAGGGAGCTAAGATCCCATATGCCTCAAGGCCAAAAATCAAAAAACATAAAATGGAAGCAATATTGTAACAAATTCAATAAAGACCTTTAAAAAACAATCCACATGAAAAAAAAAAGTCTTAAAAAACACATAGAGAATGTTCAGGTCAGTCACAAGCCTGCCTCTTTTCAATGGAAGAGAACCTAAAGTCCACTGCTTGATGGGGAATGATATTAAAAGTTTTGTAGCTATATTTTAAGATCATCTATCTATGTATTTATTAACTATCTATCATCTATCAGATATCTACTTTTTATTGTATTTTTTAAAGATTTTTTTTTTAATGTGGACCATTTTTAAAGTCTTTATTGAATTTGTTACAATATTGTTTCTGTTTTATGTTTTAGTCTTTTGGCCAGGAGGCATGTGGAATCTTAGTTCCTAACCAGGGATCAAACCCACACCTCCTGCACTGGAAGGCAAAGTCTTAACCACTGGACCACTAGGGAAGCCCCCAGTCTGCCTGTCTTTAGATTTGAACAAGCACAGAAACAATGTTAAAAGGTGCACACCAAACTGGTAAAAATGAAGGGAATGAAAAAGACTGATCTGGAGGGAAGATGTGGGGTGGGAGGTGGGAGGGGGGTTCATGTTTGGGAGTTCGTGTAAAAAAATAAATAAATACAAAAATAAAAAATAAAAAGCAAAAAAAAAAAAATTCTCTTCCAAAGGAAAAGAAAAAAGTAGTGGAATTACAAGTGATTTTTATTTTGTACAGAAAATTACTTCCTCTATTATCTCAAGCCTGCAAAGGCTGAGAATAGGATGGTAGGTCCTAATTTGGCACATTCTGAAAGAAAGTGCTCAACTGCCTAGCTATGCAGGACATGCAAACACACTGTGAAGTGGCTCTGCCAATATCTGCCATTATCCAACTACAGCCTATGCAAGAAAAGCTAAAACCATCTTTGGGGAGATTTAAGAGGCCAGAGCAAGAGCTCTGTTACAGAGAGTGGTCCTGATGCTGTGTTCCACAACTCATTCCATCACCACTCTGCGTTGGGAAACACTCTCTCGGCTTAAACAAAGTGAGAGCATATCACAAGAACCATTTGGAGGTCTTAACCTGTGTCTCTGGGAGTTCAAGGGACACAAGGACTGGTGACCGACTTTCACCAGAAGTAGCCTAACGGTGAAAGGCTGGCTGGAGAAGACTGCCTTGCAGAAGAATGAAGAGAGAGGACTCCTTGGCAGGGAGCTGCCCTTTCCAATGGGTGGGCCATTGGAATAGAGATGACTCATTCATAGGACCCCCATTATTGGCTTGAGGGATCCCAGATTCTTAACACTGGAAGGTTTATAATATTTCATCTTTCAGTTCAGTTCAGTTCAGTCGCTCAGTCGTGTCCGACTCTTTGCGACCCCATGAATCGCAGCACGCCAGGCCTCCCTGGTCCATCACCAACTCGCGGAGTTCACTCAAACTCACGTCCATCGAGTCAGTGATGCCATCCAGCCATCTCATGTTCTGTCGTCCCCTTCTCCTCCTGCCCCCAATCCCTCCAGCATCAGAGTCTTTCCAATGAGTCAACTCTTTGCATGAAGTGGCCAAAGTACTGGAGTTTCAGCTTTAGCATCATTCCTTCCAAAGAACACCCAGGGTTGATCTCCTTCAGAATGGACTGGTTGGATCTTGCAGTCCAAGGGACTCTCAAGAGTCTTCTCCAACACCACAGTTCAAAAGCATCAATTCTTCTGAGCTCAGCTTTCTTCACAGTCCAACTCTCACATCCATACATGACCACTGGGAAAACCACAGCCTTGACTAGATGGACCTTTGCTGGCAAAGTAATGTCTCTACTTTTGAATACGCTATCTAGGTTGGTCATAACTTTCCTTCCAAGGAGTAAGCGTCTTTTAATTTCATGGCTGCAGTCACCATCTGCAGTGATTTTGGAGCCCAAAAAAATAAAGTCTGATACTGTTTCCACTGTTTCCCCATCTATTTCCCATGAAGTGATGGGAACAGATGCCATGATCTTTGTCTTCTGAATGTTGAGGTTTAAGCCACCTTTTTCACTCTCCTCTTTCACTTTCATCAAGAGGCTTTTTAGCTCCTCTTCACTTTCTGCCATGAGGGTGGTGTCATCTGCATATCTGAGGTTATTGATACTTCTCCCGGCAATCTTGATGCCACCTTGTGCTTCTTGCAGCCCAGCGTTTCTCATGATGTACTATGCATATAAGTTAAATAAGCAGGGTGACAATATACAGCCTTGACATACTCCTTTTCCTATTTGGAACCAGTCTGTTGTTCCATGTCCAGTTCTAACTGTTGCTTCCTGACCTGCCTATAGGTTTCTCAAGAGGCAGGTCAGGTGGTCTGGTATTCCCATCTCTTTCATCTTTATGAAATGTTTAAAGGCTTACAGATGTTCTGAAATTTTAAAATACATTATATCATCTGAATTTCACACAAAAAAATCTATAAAAGAAGAGTTACATCATTTTAAAGATATTACAAATAAAGAAAGTGAGAACCAGAAAGGTTAGGTGATTTGTCTGAGGTTACAAGTTCACTAGTACAAGATCCAGGACTCTGCTAACTCTAGATTGAGTGTTCCATCCTGTAGTGCACACCATGGGTTTCTCTATCTTGGTTAGTACACAGCCCTGGGTCAATATGATAAGGCCTTTAATAACAGGCGTTATAGCCTCTTGTGGTTGAGAGTTCAGAACAAAATCAACAATGACCAAACCTCCTGGGTGACTGTTTCAAATTCCTTCCTAGAGGCAGTGAAACCCATCTGAAGTGTCTATGAAAGTAAAGATTATAACAGGAATTCATTTAGCATGTTGGTTTTCTTGAAGCCAGCAGAGTCTTTGGCTCAAATCACTCTGGTGATGAAATTAGAAGCATGTCCTCTATCTTTAATAGATGGCCATACTCCCCTTCCCTCAGCAGCAGAACTTGGCCAATGGCATGCTGGAGAGAGAGCTATGCTCTCTTAGAGGGCTTCTAGCCTGTCCCCTGGGATAAATTTGCAGGACAAGTTAAGGATGATTTTCATTATGGAAAATTTGACATTAGCTCATGGACTCTAGTTATGCATTCTTGGGTTTATTTATTTAAAGAGCAAACACATTTCCTCTGAGTAAACGGAACAACAAATATAACTTGCTAAATATAGCAGACAGTATTCAAATCTCTGGGCTTCCCCGATGGCTCAGTGGGTAAAGAATCTGCCTGCAATGCCGACAACACAGGAGATGCAGGTTTGATCCCTGGGTCGGGAAGATCTCCTGAAGGAGGGAATGACAACACACTCCAGTATTCTTGCCTGGAGAATTCCATGGACGAAGGAGCCTGGCGGGCTGCTGTCCATGGAGTCGCGAAGAGTCCGACACGGCTGAGCCTGGACGCAGTGGAAATGAGTTCAGTAGCTGCATTCCTGAGGGCAGATTTTGACAGTGGCCCATAGAGACAGTGCCCAAAGGCGACTGCAGCACCGAAAGTCCAACTGTCTGCCTGCACAGTTTTGCATGGACTCTCCTTGCTAGGCACCCTCAAGAAGCTCTAACCAAGAAGTCCATTTTACAAGGGATGAACTTTTTCTGAACTTAAGATAATTGGCTAAAATGACCAGTCAAACCTTTATTGACCAGCAAGCACAGCACGTAACCCAGTCCTCCTCTCTGCCCCGCGGCCACCGGAGCCTAGTCCTCAGCTGCAGATGTTCCAAGGGGACCAAGGACACAAGAACAGGGGCCGCCGAAAGGCAGCAGAAGCAGCCCAAGGCGGTGGGGCTGAGGAACGGCTACAGTGACAACAGAACCCGGACTTGCTCCTGTCAGGCCTGTGCGAGCAGTCATCTGTGCTCTTGCCTGCAGAGGAGGTGGCCGAATATAAAGAATGAAGATCCCCCCTGGACTGAGTACAGATCACATAAAGTTCTGTGAGAACACAAGGCCAGACAAGCCCCTGATGTGGACCTGAATCATATTTCAAAGAATTTAGGCAGAAACACCTGGAAGCAACGGTCTATTTATTTACTTATTTATTTCTGGCCATGCCTTCCAGTGTGGAAGACCAAAGTTCCCTGACCAAGGATTGAACCTGTGCCCCCTGTATTGGGAACACGGAGTCTTAACCACTGGACTCTTACCTAGGACTCTTAACTGTCCTTGTAAGCAGCAGTCTAAACAATTTCAGATGACCTATTTGACCCTCAAAACTTCAGTTTTCTTTCTCCCTCCTTTTCTCCCTCTCTCACTCTTTCCTTCCTTCCTCCCTTCCTTTCCTCTCTCCTTCCTTGTTTCTTTCATTCTTTAACTTAAAGCCCTTGTTTCCTTCCTTTCAAATGCATAAACTCCACAGAAGTCTTATTCTGTTATTTGAGTAGCGTCCCTCCTCAAAGTTCCATTCTGTGGTTACATAGACATTTCCAGCTTCTGTTTATTCTCAGACTAATACCTGGCAGGCAACACAATGCTGAAGATTTGCGACACCTGCTCTGCTGGATCGGCTCTAGCCACTGTCAGCCAGGACAGAGCACAGGACTCTAGAGAAGGTGAAATACGGCTTCCTGAGCCTGGTGACTTGTGGAAATAGGCCATTCACAAGAATTGAGAGAGAATTAATTAAAAAGAGAATACGCTCTTAGACATTAATGTTACTTAAGGCAAAGTACTTGTGCACCTGAAATTATTCTGAATTTGCTTCCCACATTCTGGGATAAATTGCACTCTAACATTTTATCATTTTCTACTTCATATTCACTCATTCTTCTGCCTTTAGTGTCACTGGTACATTTGAATAATTTTTCTGTACACACTCTCAGCTATTATTAGCCCTAATACAGATGAGCATTTCTGTGTCCCTATCTTTACATAATATGCGTTAGATAAGTTGGCAGCAAAAAAACCCAAGATATGCCAGATAAGCAGGAGTGAAAGAGGATTATTTGTTGTGGTTAACCTTTGGATAAAATATTAAGGTGCTAAACACCAAATTAGTGTATTTCGGCTTCCTCAGAACTATATTTCATATCAGCAACTTGATCTCACCATTTAGAAACATTGTTGAGTGAGTGAGTGAGTGAAGTCGCTCAGTCGTGTCCGACTCTTTGCGGCTCCATAGACTGTAGCCTACAAGGCTCCTCTGTCCACGGGATTTTCCAGGCAATACTACTGGAGTGGATTGCCATTTCCTTCTCCAGGGGATCTTCCCAACCCAGGGCTCGAACCCAGGTCTCCTGCATTGTAGACAGACGCTTTACCAGAAACATTGTTATATACTAAGAAATCCATTAGCTGGCTTGTATGGGTTAGAATTATCTACATAAACTAGTGTGTGTGTGTGTGTGTATACATACACAGGGTGGGGGAGATTATTATAAGGAACTGATGATGTGATTATGAAGGCTGAGAAGTCATATAGAAATCTGATGGTTGGTGTGTAGTTCCAGTTCATGCCTAAACCCCTGAGAACCAGAAGAGTTAGTGATGTAAGTTCTGGTGAGGTAAATTCAAAGTGTAGAAGACCGATGTACCAGTTTAGAAGTCAGATCAAGTGAATTTTTCTTTCCTCTGTGTTTTTGTTCTATTTAGGTACTCAGTGGAGTGGATGAGGCCCACCTACATTGGGGAAGGCGATCTGTTTTACTCAGCCTGCTGATTCAAATGCTAATCTTGTCTAGAAACAACCTGACAGACACCCCAGAAATAATGTTTAACCAAATATCTGGACACTCCATGTCCTGATCAAGTTAGCACATAAAATGAACTATCAGATGGCTCATGTGATGAAAACAATGATTTTAGTTGAAATCTAAGCAGTGGTAAGGACCTGATTTGAATAGTTTGAAGGATGCAAAAATTCTTAACAAATATTTATTGATCACTTACAATGTACCAGGCACTGTCAAGATCTAGGAAAGGTCGAGCGTGACTGATGCTACTTTGAAGTATCAGAAAATGTTTAAAGATGGTAACACTTCAGTTGAGCTTTTCAAGAAAAATGGGACTCCATAAGATTACCACGGGGAGAAAATAATCCAGGCAGGGGGAACACCATGTGCAAAGTCATGGAGGGCTAGTTTGGAAAGTGTGAGTGGTTCCACATGGCTAGTGTTATGACGGCTATTACAAAGGAGAGTGGAAGAAGATGCAGCTTAAGCGGTAGGTAGAAGGTACTTCACAACGGCCTTAGTATAGGCTGGGGCACACTCTCTCTCATTCCATGAATCAGTTCTTGTTCTTGCCAATGGAACTATGATTTGTTCAGATGGTAAGGGGTCCAGGGCCAGGACATAAATCACAATAGGTCAACCCACTTGTAGCAATTCCCTTTATCTTGATGTTAATGCTTGGTCTAAGATTGAGTTGAGTTGAGTTCAGTCACTGAATGGCATTTAGTTCTGGCCAGAGAAATAGATGTCTGGTAGTGTGGATCACAACAAACTGTGGAAAATTCTTAAAGAGATGCGGATACCAGACCACCTGACCTGCCTTCTGAGAAATCTGTATGCAGGTCAAGAAGCAACAGTGAGAACCAGACATGAACAACAGACTAGTTCCAAATCAGGAAAGGAGTATGTCAAGGCTGTATATTGTCACCCTGCTTATTTAACTTATATGCAGAGTACATCATAAGAAACACTGGGCTGGATGAAGCACAAGCTTAGAATCAAGATTGCCGGGAGAAATATCAATAACCTCTGCATACGGTGTCAATATGCAGATGACACCACCCTTATGGTAGAAAGAAAAGAAGAATTAAAGAGCCTCTTGATGAAAATCAAAGAGGAGAGTGAAAAAGTTGGGTTAAAACTCAACAATCAGGAAACTAAGATCATGGCATCTGGTCCCATCACTGGCAAACAGATGGGGAAACAATGGAAACCATGACAGACTTTACTTTTTTGGGCTCCAAAATCACTGCAGATGGTGACTGCAGCCATGAAATTAAAAGATGTTTGCTCCTTGGAAGAAAAGTTATGACCAAGCTAGATAGCATATTAAAAAGCAGAGACATTCCTTTGCCAACAAAGGTCCGTCTAGTCAAGGCTATGGTTTTTCCAGTGGTCATGTATGGATGTGAGAGCTGGACTGTGAAGAAAGTTATGCACCGAAGAACTGATGCTTTTGAACTGTGGTGTTGGAGAAGACTCTTGAGAGTCCCTAAGACAGCAAGGAGATCCAACCAGTCCATCCTAAAGGAAATGAGTCCTAAATATTCATTGGAAGGACTGATGCTAAAGCTGAAACTCCAATACTTTGGCTACCTCATGCGAAGAACTGACTCATTGGAAAAGACCCTGAACTGGGAAAGACTGAAGGAGGGAGGAGAAGGGGACGACAGAGTATGAGATGGTGGGATGGCATCACTGACACAATGGACATGAGTTTGAGTAAACTGCGGGAGTTAGTGATGGACAGGGAGGCCTGGCATGCTACAGTCCATGGGTTCGCAAAGAGTCAGATACGACTGAGCAACTGAACTGAACTGAACTGAGAGGGCACAGAGGGCTTCCCTGGTGGCTCAGTGGTAAAGAATCTGCCTGCAGTGCAGGAGACCTGGGTTGGATCCCTGGTTGGAAAGATCCCCTGGAGGAGGGCATGGCAACCGGCTCCAGTATTCTTGCCTGGAGAATGCTAGGGACAGAGGAGCCTGGTGAGCTGCAGTCCATAGGGTCCCACAGAGTCGGACACGACTGAAACGACTAAAGCAGGAGCGGCAGCAGAGGGCACAAAAAAAGAGTTTCACCTCCGACTAAAAAGAGAAAAGAAGAACCCTATACGAGAAGGAGCTCCCTGTTTCCCCCTTCTCTTCTTTTGTGATCTGAAAGTTGTCGTAGGAGGATGTGATATCTTGAGTTGCAATAGCTGTCTTGGACCATAATGGGAAACCTGAGGATGATAGCCACACACTGAGGATGGAAGAGAAAGGACAGAAAACTGTGGAGTCTCCAACAATATCAGAGTCACCAAAACAACTGTAAGACTGCCTGCCTTAGCACTTTTAGCTTAGAAAGCAGTCGTGATATTCTGGTTAAAGCCAGAATTAATTGTGCCTGCAGTCAAAGTTTTCAAAACGGCTGCTGTGTTAAGGGTGACATTTTAGATGTATGACTAAGGAGTTTGGTCCTTATCATGGAAAGGAATGGAAACTATGGAGAAGTTTAGACAGGGGAATGAGCTGTAAGATTTGTGCTTTAAAGCCATGACTCTGGGTGCTGTGAGCAGGACAGGCTAAAAATGGAAGAAACCGAGATAGAGAAATCAGTTATGATTTCTACTGTAACTGCCCAAGAGGTTAGGTAGGACCTAAGCCAAAGAAGCGACAATAATAATTGGGGGAAAGGGGATAAATCTGTAAGGTAATTTTAAGTCAAAATGACATAGCTTCAAGTGGATGTGAGCAGTGGGGAAGCAGGAGAATCAAGGACGGCCGGAGTTTCTGACTTGGCTGACTTGAGAGACAGGAGTGTCTGTGTATGTGCTAAGTTGTTTCAGTCGCGTCTGACCCTATGGACTGTATAGCCCGCCAGGCTCCTCTGTCCATGGGATTCTCCAGGCAAGAATGCTGGAATGGGAGCCCATGCCCTCCGTCAGAGGATCTTCCTGACTCAGGAACTGAACCCCAGTCTCCCACATCTCCTATATCGGCAGGCAGGTTCTTTACCACTAGAGCCACCTGGGAGGCCCGAGAGACAGGAGATCTGCCTCTAATTCTGGTTCTGTCACAAGCTGGTTGAATGATCCTAGGCTACCTTTCTCATTTTGGGAAGGTCAGATTAAAAATATGAAAGCAGACTGATCTCATCTTCTTGGCAGCTCCAACTCCCAGGAGCACTTTTGCTGAAAGGACTAGAGGGACCCAGGAGGACCACCTTGAGGAAGGAAAAGCCCTCGTTCTCTAGTGGAATCTCAGACTGATTTGTGCAGAGCTGGGCGGAGGGTGACTTTGAGTCTTTGTCTGCCTTTCTGCCTTAGGTTGCCAGCAGAGTGAGAACTAGGGCAGGGGGTTCCTTAATGCCTGGGTGATGCCCAAGCATGTAAATCAAAACCAGCAAAACATCATTTCCCACATACCCTCAAGACTTATCCTTTATGAAAGTCTTCATATAAAGCTTTGTCTATGTCCCTTAGAATTCACTTCTGGGCGTAGAATTCTTTCCTTCTGCAAGTTCTTTAATATCCAGATCTGCCAGCTGCAAAGAGCAGCCATCTGCATTCAGGCAAACCAGTTATTCCTTTTCACATGAAGGCAAGAAACAATGGAACAGGTAAAGTGATGTCTTTACCCTGGGAAGCCAAGAGGAATGATGCAAACCAGGCACAAAGCCCAGAAACTGTTGCCAGGATACATGGCTGCTGGGGAGCAAAGTTCACAGAACCATGGAAAGGGCTTCACAAATGACTAATTAGTTTTAATTTATTTCTCTTTATAAAAAGATTGCCTCGGGCTCACCAAGACTTACTATAGTTCAAGTTTTAATCTCTCTCACTCCTATACATTTTATATTAGTTTTACACATTATCTCATCGGATGGGGAGGAAGCATTGAGGAATGCAAAGGTCCAGACCCTTCCCTCTATTGAGGGCAATTCTGAAGGGCTTGCCCAGCTCCAAAACTCCCCCTGGGATCATCTGAGGCCTCTGAGGCAACAACATCATAATTCAACCGTTCCCTTTGCCAATCCTGTCTCACTCCCACTCTTAGAGGTGTTGGTTTTGATAGTATTCCCCAGTAAAATTCCTTGTGTGTGTCAAAGGAAAACTGCAGCTGGACCACAGTCAACGTGGTAAAAAACATTTTATTCTGGAATAGGAGAAATATTTATTCCAATGGGAGAAAAGAGATCTCTGTATAGAATTGGGCTCAATGTCAAATATAAGAAGGATAGTTGGCAATTTATAGCCAAGAGCAGAGTAGGGTCAGTGGGTGGAAAATACTAAAAGGAAACTAAGGGAAATTCTGACTAAATCAACTTGACAAGATTTTTGCTGAGGGCAGACAAGGGAGATCAAATATCATTACCTGGAGGATGCTAGGGGATGAAGAATTTGATCAGGTATTGAGGGTGAGCAGATATCAAGGGTGGAGGATTCTAAGTTGACTTATTAGGATTCTTGCTAAAACTGGGTGATGCAGGCTTGACAAGGACAAACACTGAAACCCAAGGTCAAACCCTAGTTAAGAAGAGGCCTTAAAGGAGACTACAACTAGCAGTGAGTCAAGGAGAGTCTCTGTCACATGCAAATTTCTGTCTGTTTCCTGGGGAACCTGACCTATGATAGTAACATAGAGTCATCAATTAACCATATTTTTCTAGACAAACACACACACACATACTTCTATCTATTCTTATTGTCACTTGATTGTTTTTTAAAAATATTTTCATTCCAACAAAGAAAGAAGCACATCTCAGAATAAATTAAAAATGCTTTGAATCAATTTAATTAAAAAACAAAACCACTGGTTAAACAAAGATTTCTTATATAGGACAGAAACCATAAGCCTGAACCAGTTTAGAACTCTGCACTTTGAATGTCACACAAACCATAAGCCTGAACCAATTTAAAATTCTGTTCTTTGAATGTCACAGATTAGGAAAAAAATATTTGCCAAAAACATTTCTGACCAAGAATTTCTTTCCAGAGTATGTAAAGTACTCTCACAAAGCAATAAAAATACAAACAACTCAATTTTTTAAGTGAAATGACCTCTTAATCAAAAAAGAGATACAGATGGCAAATACGCCCATAAAAACATCGTTAGTTATTAGGGAAATGCAAATTAAAACCACAATGAAGTATCACTATACACCCATTAGGCAAAGACAAAGACACCAAAAAGCAAACTCTGATAATATCAAGTTCTGACAAGGATATAGAGTAAATTGAACTCTCAATACATTGCTGGTAAGAGTGCAAAATGGGATATCCGTTTAGGAAAACAGTTTGATTTTTTAATAAATTTAAATATTTACCTTATGACCCAGCTATCCTACACCTAGATATTTACTCTATTGAAATAAAACACATGTTTACACAAAGACCTGTATACAGATATTTATAGCAGTTTATTCATAATTCCCCAAAACAGAAAACAATCTAAATGTCCATCAGCTGAATGGGTAAATAAATTATTGTACTACCATACAGTGGAATACTACTCAGCAGTTTCATTCTGAAGGAGATCAGCCCTGGGATTTCTTTGGAAGGAATGATGCTAATGCTGAAACTCCAGTACTTTGGCCGCCTCATGCAAAGAATTGACTCATTGGAAAAGACTTTGATGCTGGGAGGAATTGGGGGCAGGAGAAGGGGATGACAGAGGATGAGATGGCTGGATGGCATCACTGACTCAATGGACGTGAATCTGAATGAACTCCGGGAATTGGTGATGGACAGGAAGACCTGGCGTGCTGCGATTCATGGGGTCGCAAAGAGTCAGACACGACTGAGCAACTGAACTGAACTGAAAGATACATACAATAACATGAATCAATCTCAATTAAATGAAGCAAAGGAAGCCAGACATAAAAGGCCACGTAATGTATGATTCTACTTCTGGGAAAAGAAACGTATCGGGAGAAAAGTTAGATCAGTGTTTGCCAGGGCCTAGGGGAGAGATTTACTTTAAAGAGTCAAGAGGGAATTGGAGGGTGTGATGAAAATGTACCACATCTTGATTAAGGTGATGGTAACACAAGGTATTACCAGTTGCTATGTTTCAACACACATCAAACCAAACTCAACTGCATTATCCTTACTTTTGTAGGTTTTTCCACAGACTGGTGAAAACTTCATCACCTACCGACACTGACCTGTGGGTATGAAGGGAAGCAGGGAGAATCAGTGGCTACAGGATCACAAAAGGCTTTTTCTGGATGGATGGAGACTGGAGCATGTGTATAGACTGAAGGGAAGGAGGTAGTTTTTGAGCGGAGAGACCAAAGCCACTGGAGATGGGGGGAAGCTGACTGATGGAGTGAAAAGACTACATAAACTCAATTCAAACTACCTTAAGCCAAAAGCAAAATTTGGAGCTCACATAATTGAAAAACTCAAAATTTAAAAACAATGCTGTCAGTACTTGTCTTAGCTCAGGCTGCTGAAAATACCATAGTCTGGGTGGCTTAAACAAAAGACAGCTATTTCTCATTGTTCTCTAGACTGGGAAGTCTGAGATCAGGGTGCCAGCATGGTCAGACTCTGCTGAGAGCCCTCTTTCTGGCTTGCAGATGGCTGATGGGGAGAGAGAGAGAGAAAGAAGAAACCCTCTGTTCTCTTTTTATAAAGGCACTCATCCCATGGTGAAGACTCTCATCTAAACTTAATTACCTCCCAAAGATACCCGCCCCCTCCAGTCTCCAAATACCATCACATTGGGAATTAAGGCTCCAGCATATGTTTTTCAGGGAGATACACATATTCAGTCCATAGCAGAACTCTAGCTCTATTTCCCGGCATCTTTTGCCTTCCCCTCACTCAGCCTTGTTCTTAGGCAGGCTCACTTCAAAGAAGATGACCAGACTTGGGACTTCCCTGGTAGTCCAGTAGTTAAGAATCTGCCTTTCAACGCAGTGGATGTGGGTTCAGTGCCTGGCGGGGTGTGGCATATTCAATCCCACATGCCATGGGGCCCCACGCTGTAACTTCTGAGTCCTTGGGTCCTGTGTGCTGCAACCAGGACATGACCCAGCCAAAAAAAAATTTTCTTTTTTTTCAAAGTAAGATGACCAGGCTTACGTTGGTTTTATAACGGACAGTCTCAGAAAACAAAACCAAAAATACTCCATCCTGCAGTGCTCATGTCCAATCTTGAAACAGATCTTAAGTGGCCTTATTTGGGTTGTGGGCCCACCTCGTGCTAGGGAAAGCAGAATCTCATCAGTAACTGCCCAAAGCACATGGGAAAGGGAAGGGGTGATTAGGAAAGTAAGGAACACAGATCAGAGAGATGAAACCATGGCAGATGTTGATCATAGATTCATGAACTTGGGAAGGGAGAGAATTGAAAAGACAAGTGAAAAAATTGCTTTGCTAAAGGGATTCCTTCCTTTGAGACAGATGGGAATGAGGTAAGGATGAATGAAATATAGAAAAGGTGGGTGGTGTTTATTGGGGAGAGGGGAATGCGGTCAGGAAAATGATGTCATTCACAGCAGCGAGCCCCTCTTTTGAGCCTGTCTGAGAATAAGGCTAAGAAGAGACAAAAGATGTTAGAAAATACAGAACCAGACTATTGTTATAACCTGAATATTTGTGTTCCCCAAATTCATTTGTTAAAGTTCTAACTCCCAATTTGATAGTATTTGGAGGCGAGGCATTTGGGAGGGATTAATTTCAGAGGAAGTTATGAGGGTAGAGTCCTCATGCTGGGTTTAGTGCCCTTGTAAGAAGGGACCAGAGATATATGTCTCTCTCTTACTCCAAGCCCTTCTTTTACGCTATGAAGTAAGAAGTAAGAGCATTTCCTGAGAATGAATAAGTAGGGTGGGAGGGGGAATAGAGGTAGAGAGCCAGGTTTGGTGGGGGTGCACACAGGGACAAATAAAAGGATTTTATTTGTCCTGTTGATCATAGATCCATAAACTTGGGAGGGGAGAGAATTGAAAGGACAAGCGGAAAAAATTACTTTGCTAAAGAGATTCCTTCCTTTGAGACAGATGGGAATGAGGTAAAGATGAATGAAATATAGAAAAGGTGGGTGGTTTTTACCAGGGAAAGGGATGGTTCTGAGGTTGGAGGTAAAAAATTCTATCCATCCCTTAACACTCAGTTAAAATATGTTCTCCAAGAAATTGTACCCGCACTAGAAGGTATCTCATACTCCTTCAAGATTCATGGCACAGGGGGCCACTCCTATACCCCCCAACATAGTAAGATTATCAGGTTTACATGCTGCTAATTATTCTGTTAGCCACATCAACCAGGTTCCTGCCTTTGGAGACTAACCGTCTGAATAGCAAGTAGAGGTGCTGATTTCCTGAGGTTTTTGAGTTTTGAAAAGTGAGTAGTAAAAGTTTGGATGGAGATTGATTTACTTAAAAATGTATCTGAATCTATTCAGTTCCTGAGTTTGGGTAGTGAAAGTTCCGGTTAAGAGTTTGAATAGGGTGACCCCGACGTGCACTTGTGCGCATGAAGGCGCATGTCCGTGTGGGCCTGTTAACTTGCCTGCTCTATCATACTCTCTTGAAGGCAGAAGCCTTGTGTGACTAATTTTCATGTTTTCACATGTCCATAGTGTGGTGGGTGCTCAGTATTTGTTAAGTGGATAAATAAAAACTCCCGGCTTTCTTTTCCCTGCTTTTCTTTATTCCTACTAAACTTTATTGCTCCATTAAGATAATTAAAGATGAAACCAAAAGAACAGCTTTAAGAACTGCTCTTGTGATTGGGACTGCTTCCAGCTGCCATGGTAAGCACGTGTTTTTCCTTCTCTGCAAGCCCAGCCCCCACTGGACAAAACCTGAATCAATTTCAGGGGATGGATTTTGCTGCTTGTGTAAAATGTTCTGGCTTCTAGTCAAATGGACATTGCAGGAGTATATTAAAATGGCTTTGTTCTCCACACCAATGAATTCATTTAAGCAGCACACAGTTTCGATTTCTTAGTACCTTTTGGGAGGGTAGAGCATAGGGAAATTAAACCATAATTGTATGAAAACTGCTGAATCAGGAATACCTGGGTGGTAAACAACTCGCTGAACTGCTTTAGTGCATCTGGGATAAGTGAGCACGTGGGTTATTGTGCCCGAAACCTGTTTCCATTATAAGGACTGTACACGCCTTGCTTAAAGAGGAGCAATAGTAACAAGTAACCTTGAACATATGGTACTGGCCCCGCTGCTTGTTCTTCACTTGTGACTCTCTCCTTAGACAAGACACTCTCAGAACCCCAACAAAAAGACTGGAAGAGTCTGATAATGGCTGAAACATCTCTGTTTCTGCATGCGTCCCTGTGAATGAGGCTAACATTAACAGAGTTGGTGTTCAATAAATATTCACTGAAGGAGCGGATGAGTAAAGAAAGAGACTCACTGCTAGAGAGCAAAGCTTAGTAAAGACATTTCCCCAGGAGGAGGCAAAGAAACACAGTCCCTAGAATTGTATTCCAGGGCTCAGGAATTTGGAGAAAGAGAAGAAATGCACATTTCTGATGGAGGTTAAGACTTCCCTGGTGGCGCAGAGGATAAGACCCCTGTCTGCTAATACAGGGGTACAGGTTCGATCTCTGGTCCAAAAAGATTCCACATGCCCACCACATGTGGAGCCGCAAAGCCCATGCACCATGACTACTGAGCCTGCATGCTGCAACTGATGAAGGCTGGGGGCCTAGAGCCTGGGCTCCACAAGAGAAACCACTCAGTGGGAAGCCCACACACTGCAACGAAGAGCAGCCCCCTCTCGCTGCAACTAAAGAAACAGCAACAAAGACCCGGCGCAGCCAGAATATAAATAAATTGATAATAAAATTAATTAAGAAGTTTTAAATGAATAGAGGTCAATCAGCTTCAACATAGGTACTTTCATATTCAATTCATGACAGCTACAAGCATTATTTGTCTAAATGGGCAGACTAGTTGGCAAGAACATTGGATGTAATTTCCGCTTGTATTTCTCACGAGCTCAGTGGCCTCTGACATGCCTTGCAATTCTCTCTGTGCTTAGGCTGAGCTTTGAAGTGTCAGTTGCATAGACAAAAATGGCATGGTCAGCATGTGCAAAGGCAAGGTGCCATGAAACTACTAATGTGGTTTGTTTAAAGAACTCAACTGACTGTTTAAAGATCTCAACATACAGATAGATGTACCAAAAAGATAAGACCTTATCCCTCGAAGAGCTTAGTCTAGAGGGAAAGATTTGTGTGTTTTGAGTACTGAGAGAAGTACGGATGGAGAACTATAGGAGCAAGAAGAAGAACGTCTAAATCAGTTTCTGGAGCATGGGAACACTTCCTGGGAGAGGCAATGCTTAAACTGAGTTTTGAAGAAGTGTAAATTACATAGACGAAAATGGGGAGGTCATTCCAGAGGGAGTGGTCAACATGCACACAGGCAGAGTGGCATGAAAACACTGACTGTTTAGGGAACTACATGTACTGATGGTTCAATGACTTGGAGCAAAGGGTGGCGGGGGCGGGGACAGGCAGCAGAGAGGGTGAGAGAGGCAGGCGGGGGCCAGGTCAGGAAGAACTTTGGGTGCCAGGCTTGCAGTGCACAGCCTGAGAGGCTGTAAATGGAGGCCCAGAGCCTGGGCTCTTGACGCCGTGGAGCTTCTTCATAATAGGTCTGGACTATGTACTCAGACTTTTATATGAGAAAGAAAAAAAAATCCAAAACTACTCTTCTGTTTAAACTTTGAAATCACCAATATTAAATCACACAGGGAGTCACCAACCTATGGGAGAGAGTTGAAACCACAGATATGGACCCAGTCACCCAGGGGCTGAGTGCAGTGAGAGGTGCAGAGGGTAACAACAGAGCTTGGAAGACAGGTTCTTCGAGGCTTCCCTCACATTCTTCCCTCCATCGCTGCTGAAACGTTCCTTTACTGTTTGTCCTTTTCCTTCTCACCCCCGGGATGAGAATAGGCCTTCTCTACTCAACCACTGCCGTTCCCTCACAGACGTCCTGCTCCAGCCATAAAGATTCACAGTTGTGTCGGGGGCGAGGAAAGCAGCAGCAGTGATTTTAACAGCTCTAATGAGACATAATTCATGTATCATATAATTCAGCATTAAAGTGCACAACTCAATATTTTTCACTGTTTTCACAGGGTTAGTCAACCATCACCACAATTGAATTTTAGGACATTTTTAGCCTGCAAAAGAGATGGGATTTGATGCCCATTTGCATCTGTTCCCCATTCCACAGCAATAACTTAAAAATTTTTTTATGTATCGGGATATAGTTGCTTTACAGTGTTGAGTTTGTTTCTGCTGTACAATGAAGTGAATCCACTGTATGTATACATACATCTCCTCCTTCTCGGACCTCCCTCCCACCTCCTACCCCATCCCTCCCCTCATCGCCAAGCTGAGCTCCATGCTCTATACAGCATCTTCCCACGAGCTAAATGTTTACAACTGGTGGTGTATCTATGTCAACCCCAATCTCCCAGTTCACCCCACCCCCTCCCCTCCCACCC
>SJYX01007284.1:334567-368829 GCA_006410675.1 Oreotragus oreotragus | reverse complement strand
CCCCGCACATGTCCATTCTCTACATCTGCATCTCTGTTCCTGCCCTGCAAATAGGTACATCTGTACTGTTTTTCTAGATTCCACATATATCCACCACAGTAATATCTAACTTAGCCATTGCTGGAGCTGAGATAAACCAACTAGTAAAACCAATGCATTAGGCATAGAAAGCAGAGAATGACAAGCCTGGGGACGGTGAGATTCAGAGAGATTCAGATACCTGCCCAAGGTGACACAGAAGTAACAGAACCAGGTCTCCTGGCTTTCCCTTTGATGCCCTTTCACTTTTTAAAATAATGCTATAGGCATTCCATGAGGAGAAGGTGATGGCACCCCACTCCAGTACTCTTGCCTGGAAAATCCCATGGACGGAGGAGCCTGGTAGGCTGCGGTCCAGGGGGTCGCAAAGAGTCAGACACGACTGAGCGACTTCCCTTTCACTTTTCACTTTCATGCATTGGAGAAGGAAATGGCAACCCACTCCAGTGTTCTTGTCTGGAGAATCCCAGGGACAGGGGAGCCTGGTGGGCTGCCGTCTATGGGGTCACACAGAGTCAGACACGACTGAAGTGACTTAGCAGCAGCAGCATAGGCATTCCATGAGGACTTTCAATGGAAGTGATTAAGGTATCATGGAAGAATCAGTTCAGTTCAGTTCAGTCGCTCAGTCGTGTCCAACTCTTTTCGACCCCATGAATCGCAGCACACCAGGCCTCCCTGTCCATCACTAACTCCCGGAGTTCACCCACACTCATGTCCATCGAGTTGGTGATGCCATCCAGCCATCTCATCCTCGGTCGTCCCCTTCTCCTCCTGCCCCCAATCCCTCCCAGCATCAGGGTCTTTTCCGATGAGTCAACTATAATGGCCTTTATTTTCTTGAGAAATAATCTCTAAATCACAAAACATGTTGCCAGAACACTATAACCTCCCGTACGCCCTCCACCCAGATTCCCCAATTGTTAACATTTGAACACATTTCTCTTGATTCACTCTGCATATTTATATAATTTAATTTTTTCCAAATGATTTCGGAAGTTGTAGACACAATGTCTCATTATCCCGTAATACTTTAGTATACATTTTCTAAAAACAAGGACATTCTCTGATATAACTACAGTACAAACATTGAGACAATGTTACTGTCTAATCCACAAACAACTTCAAATTTTGCCATCTGTCCCAGTAATATTTTTTATGGGTCTAGACATCAATCGAGGATTATGGGTTGTGTTTAATTATTATTTTATCTCTTTGGTCTCCTTTAGTTTGGAATCGTTTCTTAGGCTTTTTTTGTGCTGTATGTCTTTGACATTTGCTAAGAGTACAGCCAGTGATTCTGCAGAATGTGCTTCGGTTTGCCTTTGTCTGATATTTCCTCATGATTAGCTTTAGGTCATGCATTTTTTGTCAGGGCCACCACAGAGTAGGGCTTTGATCTTCACGGTGTATCACATCTTGGGTACGTGATGTCAAGTTGTTCTACTACTTGTGCCATCAGATTTGGCCACTTAGTTAAGCTGTCTTCGGTTTGCCTTTGTCTGATATTTCCTCATGATTAGCTTTAGGTCATGCATTTTTTGTCAGGGCCACCACAGAGTAGGGCTTTGATCTTCACGGTGTATCACATCTTGGGTACGTGATGTCAAGTTGTTCTACTACTTGTGCCATCAGATTTGGCCACTTAGTTAAGCTGGTTCTTCACAGTAAAGTTAGTTAATAAGCATTTTGTACTCAGAAGTATCTTATTGGGAGCTACTGTGAGATGATGTGAATATTCTGTTCCTCATCAAATTTTCACCCATTGGTTTTACCGTCCACTGGTGATTCTTGCCTAAATTAAATTTTATTATGGTAGTGGCTAAGCCATGATTTTCCTTTTTTTAAAGACTTGCTTATTTATGGCTGCCCTGGGTCTTCGCTGCTGCACACACGCTTCCTCTAGTCGTGATGAGCAGGGGCTGCTCTTTGTTGTGGTACGTGGGCTTCTCGTTGCAGTGACTTCTCTTGTTGCAGAGCACGGGCCCTAGGGTACTTGGGCTTCCGTGGCGGTGGTTCCTGGGGTCTAGAACACAGGCTCAGTAGGTGTGGTGCACGGGCTTAGCTGTTCTTTGGGTATGTGGGATCTTCCCGGATCAGGGATCAAATCTGTGTCCCCTATGCTGGCAGGCGGATTCTTCACCACTAGACCCCCAGGAAAGCTCATAACCCCTGATTTTCCAATTCTGTTGTTCTTTCCATTATTTACTAATTGGTGTTACACTGTGAGGTAGAGCTTTCCTATTTATGTATGTGTATCATTTTAGATTCATGGTTCCTATTTTTTTATGTCAGGTTGTAACATATTAGTCTTGATATCTATTTTGATTACTCAGTTCAGTTTAGTTCAGTCATTCAGTCGTGTCTGACTCTTTGCGATCCCATGAATCGCAGCACGCCAGGCCTCCCTGTCCATCACCAACTCGCGGAGTTTACTCAGACTCATGTCCATCGAGTCGGTGATGCCATCCAGCCACATCACCCTCTGTCGTCCCCTTCTCCTCCTGCCCCCAATTCCTCCCAGCATCAGAGTCTTTTCCAATGAGTCAACTCTTCACATGAGGTGGCCAAAGTACTGGACTTTCAGCTTTAGCATCATTCCTTCCAAGGAACACCCAGGTCTGATCTCCTTCAAAATGGACTGGTTGGATCTCCTTGCAGTCCAAGGGACTCTCAAGAGTCTTCTCCAACACCACAGCTCAAACGCATCAATTCTTTGGCGCTCAGCCTTCTTCACAGTCCAACTCTCACATCCATACATAACCACTGGAAAAACCATAGCCTTGACTAGATGGACTTTTGTTGGCAAAGTAATGTCTCTGCTTTTCAATATGCTATCTAGGTTGGCCATAACTTTTCTTCCAAGGAGTAAGCGTCTTTTAATTTCATGGCTGCAGTCACCATCTGCAGTGATTTTGGGGCCCCCCAAATAAAGTCTGACACTGTTTCCACTGTTTCCCCATCTATCTCCCATGTGCCCTCAATTTGGCCAATGGGAGACTCTTCAAGCTGAGTCCTTTTGATATGACCTCATTATTCCTGAGCTTTACCTCACTTTCTGGAAAAAGATGAGCTTCCCTAGTAACTCAGATGGAAAAGAATCTGCTTGCAGTGCAGTAGACCTGGGTTTGATCCCTAGGCCAGGAAGATCCCTTGGAGAAGGGAATAGCAGCCCACTCCAGTATTCTTGCCTGGAGAATTCCATGGACAGAGGAGCCTGGCCGGCTATAGTCCATGGGGTCGCGAAGAGTTGGATTCAACTGAGTGGATAACACACATACACACTGGAACAAGTTGTTCCAAGTTCACCTTGTACACCCACTGTCCAAGCTCTGCATGGTATATAGAGCTGCTATAACAAATCATCACTTGTGGCTTCAAACAACATTTATTCTCTCAAAAGTTTGGAGGCCAGAGGTTTGAAATGTGTATCACTGGGCTGAACTCTAGATGTCAGCAGGACCACGCTCCCCCTTGGAGGCTCTAGGGGAGAAGCCCTCCTTTGCCTCTTCTAACTTCTGCTGCCTCCCAGCATTCCTTGGCTTGTGGCCATATCCCGCTAGTGTTTGCTTCTCTGCTCACATGATCTCCTGCTCTTCCGTTTACAATTTCTTTTTCTGTTTCTCTCTTATAAGAATTCTTGGAATGTAGGGTCCACCCACATAGTATAGGATAATCTCATCTTGAGAGAAACTTAATCCTATCTGCAAAGACCCTTTCTTCAAATAAAGTAACATTTACAGGTTCTAGGGATCAGGATGTGGATATCATTTGGTGGGTTAGTTTTAGCCCACCACATCTTAGTCAGTTCTCAAAGGAGTGCTGGTTCTTTGTAATGGAGAAAGATATTTAAAAGCCAAGATGTGGCTTTTATTTCCAGACATTCTATGCAGATGGAGTTGGGAAATTACAGAGACAGACAGATAGACAGGTAGATAGATATTGCCTATGTCTGTACATATGTAGGACTGCATCCTACAGGCCTACAAGCCCAGCTTCAAGCCAGAAGAAAGAAATTAGAATCGGTAACAGAAGCATCAGTGGTTTAGTGGATGGGGGAGCTTACACGTCTGAAGCAAGGTCCTAGAGCGACACCCCCACTGTTTGTGGCAGACAGTGGGCAGGACGTGGTGGCAGTCTTCACTCCTAAAGGAAGGGGGAGATTATGGGTTATAGGGAATTAACATCAGGTGGCTCATTATTTACGGGGGAAACCAGTAGAGAGGTATATCCTTCACCGCCCCTTTGATGAAAAACAATCACCAGCTGGGGCTGGGGCAAGTAGTGGGAAAGTCAGTCATGTGCAGGGTACAGGTGAGACAGAGAGCAAGAGAGCATCTTAAGTGACCTAACTATGCAGTATATGTATACCTATCTGAGTATATATCTATACACACACACATAAATACACATAAGTCTAATTTATTCATTTAAAAACCAGGCTCACACACAAACCTTCAATTCCAATCCACTAGTACAGAGTTTATTCTAGTCTTCTTCCTGTTTGGAGCTTGACTATAGATTTGTCCAGCAGTGAGAGGCCTGGCTCCCATTATCCTCAATATTCTTATTATTTGACCTGTTCACCTCTAACCAACCTCCCGACCATGCCAGCGAAACCCACATAAACACTGTTGCTGCCAGCCACACTGGTTAGAGAGGATGAATCCCATCCTCCCTAAGAAGGATCAAAACACTTTCATTTGTGATCTTACATTTGTTATGTGCAGAGAGATGTCCTCAAGCCCCAGAAATGAATGATTTTTATAATCCAGCATCCTGAAGTAGCTCCATCTTAAACACTTAAAGATGACAGTGAAGGGTTCAGAAGATCCCCTACGCAGCATGCATATTCACATTAATGGTACATTTTTCACATCCTTTAAAAAATGTGAATTACCAGACACATTGAATCTTAAATTGCTCATAGACATAAAATGTTTTCAGCTGGATGAACACCTTTATATTTTAAAACCCTAGAAGACCCCGGGGGGAGCAATTTTCAAATCCACTCAGACATACTAACAGATGATTTTGCCCGTCACTAACTCCCTTTCTGATGTTGTTAATGGGAGGAAGGGCGGAGTTCAGCAGTGCCATTTAAATTCTAGACAAACATTGGAATTATAATTCTATTGTGTAATATCATTGTCTAAAACATAAAGTGGTTTCCCTACCGGGAAGCAGAGACTGGATGGGACGCAAGCAGAGAGAAATTAGTGGATAAGAACGAATTTGGGTGACTCTTCCAGGCAAAATTCTTTGGGCACATTTTTACTCTGTGGTCTCTGCATTAAAAAAACAAAACCAAACCAAAACAGTGTGTGAGTGTGTGCCTGTGCGTGTGTGCACATGCATATGTGTGTGGCTATCTTAGCTGTCTCGGTCCCTGGGCTGCTTAAACATTAATAACATTCCAAAAATGCAACAGATTTTGTTTTTGTTGCTATGGCGTATGGCAGGCATCTGGGGATGAGACAAGGAGAATGGAAACCTGAAAGCCTCCTGAAACTGGAAGGATGACAGTAACTTCTGGTAGCAGGAACTGGGTTTCATTTTCCCCTTCAGTTAGAAATGTTCGGAAATTAAAGGGAGGACATTCAAAAGGGGGGGGGGGAAGCTCTGGTGACTACACACCACAGTTTTGGAAGAAGGCAGATGTACATCAGGACACAGAGGAAATGACATGGCAGATTTTGCAATAATTCTTTTTTTTTTTCCACAAGGTCTAGATCTGTGGTGCGACTATAAAGCAAGTAGAATCTCTTTAACAGCACACAGCTTACTTAAACATTCAAAGGAGTTGTACCCACTTCAAAGCGACCACCCAGGGAGTCCATGCACAACATTACGGAGACTGTAATCTTTCAGAACATTTTGGAAACATCTTCTGGAGTTGACTTCAGAGTCATTTAATGAGCCATATAAAATTTTAGGCTTGTGCCTATAGCAACGATTATTTTTTTTCCCACCCAAACTAGAATTTCCAGCCATTTATTACACACTTTCATTCTCATTTGACTTTAAAAGACTTGGAATTTTCTTCAGAGATCACTCTCAAAAATCTTTTAATGCAATTCAAAGGATCAGTGAGAAGTATGATATTAAGAACTGCTTATTGGGATACCTGGGATATGCAGATACTTAACATGCATTTTACCTGATCTTTTTTTCTCATTTTGCCAATGAGGAAATGGAGGCTCAGGGGGAGATTAAGCAACTGGGTCAAGGTTACATACTTAAAAAATGATGGAACTGGATTTGCACTCAGGTTACCTGTTTTTAAACAAAGCTCAAGCTTTTTGTCCTGTGCTACTAGAACCCTCCTGCCGATCCAGGTTTGATCCCTGGGTGGGGAAGATCCCCTGGAGGAGGACATGGCAACCCACTCCAGTATTCTTGCCTGNTTTGCACTCAGGTTACCTGTTTTTAAACAAAGCTCAAGCTTTTTGTCCTGTGCTACTAGAACCCTCCTGCCGATCCAGGTTTGATCCCTGGGTGGGGAAGATCCCCTGGAGGAGGACATGGCAACCCACTCCAGTATTCTTGCCTGGAGAATCCCAAGGAAGAGGAGCCTGGCAGGCTACAGTCCATCGCATTGCACAAGAGTCAGACACGACTGAAGCGACTTAGCATGCAAGCACACACACCTAAAGGAGCACTCTACTTTTCTTTGAGAACTGGCATTTTAGCCCTAGAAACATGTGGTGACCCCCGCAGTGTTCATTTCAAAGGCACAATGCTCATCTAGTTTATTTGTTTAAAATCTGTCTCATTATTTTATTGTCACAGCTCTCGTTTTTTCTGTCACAAAGAAAACGTTTACAGCTGAATGTATGCTAACGGGATGTTACCCACAAACGCTGATGGTACATGTTAATTTTACCATTTAGAACAATGAATCTCAGGAACCGGAGGTGGGGGGGGTGGATGGGAGCTCACACTCCCACGTGCCAGCCTACCCGCATCTCGGGGGGCCGGGTTGTAGATATGGTTTGAAAACAAAGCAATGCTTTGTTCTACTGCTTTTTTTTCTCCCCTGATACTTACGCTGAATTTCAGAAAATGAAAGCAGGGCGTGCGATGTTTTAAAGTTCATCAAGTGGGAAAACGTTTGTTTGTTTGTTTAATGCAGGGATTTCAAATAAGTTTGCAAAAAATACTATAGGAAGGAAAACACAATCTGCTTTAATATTTTAGAAATTTTTGCCTCGGTGCAAGAGAACACTGACTGGTAAAAGCAAGAGGTAAGGAGGTCAAAGAAGACGCCCATTGTTTAATAATTCAAAGCAAACCCTCCTTGTTATGCCTCTAAAAATCATTATTGTTCTGAGAGGGGAGCTGGGGAGAGGAGAAGCAGCCTCTGGGCACAGACGAAGATGGAGCAGTGTGTGAAGTTTCAGGAGCTGCAGACATTCAAACCCGCTCCCCCCTCTTGATTGAACCCTGGCGTGAGAGACAAATGCTCTTGAGCATCTGCTCTGAATGTTGGGGATTCTTTCTGAGCAGATTTGTAGCTGCCGTGTAAACAGCTGGGTTTATGAAATGGCCCCATTTGCACCAGCCTCTTGTTTGATGAAGGAATTTCAGTGTGTGGCCTTGTACGGCTGAGAAGGTCAGGGTGGCTGATTGTTTGCTGGGTAAAATGCTGCATTTAGAAAGTATTCAGGCATTTAAGTTTCCACTCTCCTTCTGTACCAGTATTTCCATCCCAGCTTTCCTCTGTATTCCTCTTATTCTCAATTATTTGTGGCTAGAAGGACAGTAAGATTCATAGTTTCCAGAAACCCTACTTGCTTTATTCACCCACGTCCTTTCAGGACATAGCATTGTATCTGGCACCTGCTAGGTACTCAGTGAATGAATAATCCAAAAACTCTTGGCTCTATCCTGCTCGGACTCTGAGCTGGTCAATACCCAAAGCTCATCTGAGTTCATTGGGTCAAATTCCAAAGAAAACAAGAGAGTCAGTTTTCAATGATGCATTGGCAGTGTGCCATTGCCAGGCCCTTCTTGCTGCCATTTGGAAAGCAAACTACTGGTTACCCTGCCAGGCTTTTGGAAGGAAATTAGCACTTTGACATACCACCCTCAAACGGACTACCAATCCCTTTTCTGGAAATGAAAAATCTGGATTTCCTATTGGGCTAAAATCTTGGGCTTAGCACCCTTGGGGCAGAAGCCAGGGGTGTGGGGTCGGGGGTAGGGAATGAGCCCTGAAAAACAGCCATCACCGTGGCCTGCACAGCAGTTCTCTGGAGGGGGTCCTCGATTCAAGCCCAAGGGGTCAGCCTTGGGCTGGACTGGAGAAGGGATCAACCACAAACTGGGAAGTGATACGTTGGGAGCAGAGGACACCAAAGCTGAAGAGAGGTCAGAGCAGGCTGGAGGCCAGGTCCTGTGCGGAGGAGGAAGCCTGCCTTCCAGTTGTACTTCCTGGACTATGAAATTGCCAGCACTCAGGGAGGAGGGTCAAAGAAGAGAAGTCAAGGAAGCAGAACCTGGCCCCTGGGATCAGCATGAGGGCACAGGACAGTGACGCTCAGTAGAACATTAAAATCATCTGGAGAGCTTTTGCAGTCCATGGATGTCAATCACATCCCTGTATGCTAAGTCGCTTCAGTCATGTCTGACTCTTTGGGGCCCCATAGACTGTAGCCCCGGGGAAGGCAATGGCACCCCACCCCAGTACTCTTGCCTGGAAAATCCAATGGACGGAGTAGCCTGGTGGGCTGCAGTTCATGGGGTCGCTAACAGTTGGACAGACTGAGCGACTTCACTTTCACTTTTCTCTTTCATGCATTGGAGAAGGAAATGGCAACCCACTCCAGTATTCTTGCCTGGAGAATCCCAGGGATGGGGGAGCCTGGTGGACTGCCGTCTATGGGTTCACACAGAGTTGGACATGACCGAAGTGACTTAGCAGCAGCAGCAGCAGACTGTAGCCCGCCAGGTTCCTCTGTCCATGGGATTCTTTCGGCAAGAATACTGGAATGGGTTGCCATACCCTCCTCCAGGGGATCTTCTTGACCCAGGGATCGAACCCATGTCTCTTATGTCTCCTGCCTTGGTTCTTTACCTCTAGCGCCACCTGGAAAGCCCATCGAACACACCCCCACAGATCCTGATTTACTTGGTTGGAAGTGCGACTCAAGTCTCAGTGGGTTTTAAAAGCTCCGGGTGATTCTAATGTACACTAGATGAAGCAAAAGTGAACAAAAAGCAGGAAGAATGTGCTTATCCATATAATTTCTTGTCTCACAGCTGAGTCCTCTCACCTGCCTGCTGGTCCAGCTCATCCCAGACACTGTGACATTGTCCCAGCCTACTCCTAGTTCAGAGAAACTGAAGGAAGCTGATTTCCACAGATCAGGTGAGCGGGTTAATTGGGGCGGTCCCCTCCATTTTCTCCTTTGGACAGCCAGACCATGTCCTAAATCAACTGAAGCCTTGCATCGTAATCAGTGTGATGGAATTAACACATAAAACATTGGTTTAAATTCAGACTAGAGCTGCCAGTCGCAAATTAAAATACAGGAGACCAAAAAACATAAAAAAACATAAAAAAAAAAAAGTAAAAAATAAAAAAAAATACAGGAGACTGAATCCAGAGTTAATTTCAAATAAACAATGAATAATCTTTTTAGAAGTAGGCACCATGCAATATTTAGAACATATTTATACTAAAAAATTATTTATCTGCAATGCAAATTTAACAGGGCGTCTTGTATTTTATCTGGCAAATCTACTTCAGACTCAAATGTTATATTTGAATTTAAGAGCATGCATAACTTTTTACAGTAAAATTGAAAAGATTGGGTTACTGTATATGAGTTAGGCTAGTGCAAGTGTCAAATTGCCAGAAGTGCCCACGTTTACAACCTGCTTTGCCAATGTAAGCAATAGGCCTCCTTTCACTCTCAAGAAGTGTCAGGTTTGAAGGATGAATTATGTGGTCACTGTATGCATGGTGACCCAGACTAAGAGTACCTGTCTGTACTCAGGAAAAGGAAGATTTTCCTTGGTTAGTCCTATAAAGGAGATGATCTCTGGTTTTCCTTCTGGAAGCCTGGACTAGCTATGGTTAAGCCTTATTGTGCCTTTCTGTTTCACTGATACTCTGGCTGGTAGAGGAGGAGGACCCAGACTATGAGGAGGCCTGTAGGAGGTGAAGATGAGAAATTCCTTCACTACCACCAGCATGCCCTGCACCAGGCCAGGGGTGGTAAGAGCTGCAAAGCTGACTCTTCCCTAGGTTGGGGGACCTCTCTCACTTGCCCACCAGGTCTGAAGACTAAGGCAAGTAGCCATAAAGCTGCTTTTATTTTTTTATTTATTTTAAAATGCATTTTATTATTATTATTTTTTGGCCGCACCTTACAGCTTGTAGGATCTTAGTTCCCTGATCAGAGATCGAACATGGGCCCTCGGCTGTGAAAGCACAGAGTCCTAACCACTGGATGGCCAGGGAATTCCCAAGCTGCTTCTATTTTCACCTTTAACTGGTGTCTTTACCTGCCCATAATGAACCGTTTGTCTAGAGGAAAAAGAACATGTTCTCAATTCCACCTTTGGAGCTAGGAAATTAGTCTTTAACCAGATGAGAGCACTCAGCCCTGCACTAACTGCTATTCGTTTCATTCTGTCCCCCTGTCTGTGTCCCTGTAACTCTAGTGGCCTCATCATACATCAGAACTAAGGCAGCTCCGAAGACTCGGCCCTGGGCCGTGGCCCTGATTCAGATATTTATCAGGCTGCCTCCTTGTGTGTGTGCGCCATCCATTACTGAACAGCACGTATTCCCAGAGTGCCTCAGCTTTATTCGCAGGTCCTGCTGTTGCCTCAGGTTTGCTTCCTTGCTTTGATCACCAGACTTCTCCCATTCATCAGACTTGCCCCTGCCTCCATTGGTCCCCCTGCTTGACTTAGGGCTTTACAAATGAGCTGCCGTGTTCTTGGAGCTGTCGGATGCCTAAGGTACACACTCTCTACTATCTTTGGTCACATGGGATCCCTCAGGACATTATACCTGAGACCCTGGGTAACCTATTCCCTACCTGTTATCTAATTGGGAGCACTATTCTGTCTGAGTGACAGCATTCCTAGCACAGCCAAAGAACTCCAGCGTTGCAGGCCTAACCAGCCTGGAAGTACCATATTTGGTCATATCTCTTCTCACCCGGAATAGCAGTCAGTTCAGTCTTTTCTCCACTTAGCCTGTCTCTCCACAAACATTGCCAAGAGTGCTTGGCTTGCTTTCCCGGTCCACACATCAGCTCCTGTATAGCTGCTTCCTGGAAAGAAATAACAACCCCGATGAGTGCTTGCAGGTGATCTCCACACCTGCTGACCTCTGGACCCACAGATTCCCCACTAGGGGAAGCTAACGTGTAAGGCTGGTTTCCCTGCTGACATCTGGATGGCCTTGGAAGGCCAAAAGAAAAGAAAAACCCTATTTTTTAATGATCATTTTGTTCAGATGGTAAAGAATCTTCCTATAATACAGGAGACCCAGGTTCAATCCCTGGGTCAGGAAGATCCCCTGGAGTAGGAAATGGCAACCCACTCCGATATGCTTGTCTGGAGAATTCCATGGACAGAGGAGCCTAGTGAGTTACAGTCTATGGGGTCACAGAGTCAGACACAACTGAGCAGCTAGCACTTTCACTTCTCTTGTTAAGACTAGACCCACTTGCTATGCTTTGACATGTTGGACCAATTTTTTCATCCTCCCACTGAGCCACTAGGGTGCCTACAACTTCTTACAGGCCAGGATGGACAATGACAGGGAAGGTCCTCCCAGATGAGCCCCAGCCAGGCTGAGTCCAAGCTAATTCCATAATGCCTGGCCCGTGCAAACACCTGCTCCGAGTTGCCAGACAGCCCAATGCTGAGAGCTGTTTCATGCTCTGGATCTCCATGAAACTCCAGTTCCCAAAATCCCTGCTGTGTACCCCGCCTACCTTCTAATATACCACCTGCTATCCTGGCTGGATAGTCCTGACAGTGAGTTTCTGGTCCTTTGTGCCTACCCGAGCCTGTGTGGGCACAGAGATTCTCCTATGTGGCCCTACTTCTTGCCATATCTGTAGCTGGGCTACCACTGAGCACCTGGGCACCACCATTCTTTTGATTTCGCCTTTCCAAATTACCATCAGCCAAAGGCCTTCTGAGCTTCCATTCCAATAACATGCC
Source organism: Oreotragus oreotragus (assembly GCA_006410675.1). Lineage (NCBI taxonomy): Eukaryota > Metazoa > Chordata > Mammalia > Artiodactyla > Bovidae > Oreotragus > Oreotragus oreotragus. The sequence goes on along the minus strand of SJYX01007284.1, from coordinate 356,595 downwards.
AAAAAAAAAAAAAAAGACAGATGGAAGCGAGGAGGGTGTTCAGGCAACAGCAAGCACTGAGAGTTGCCAGAGAGAGCAGAGCAATTATACCTGATAACCCTGCTTCCTGATAACCTTTCTGTGCCCTTTTCTCTTATCGCTAATTCGCTGGGGCTGGAACACAGTGACTCAAACCCCCACAGTAGAACTGAAAATAGAAAGGCCAATACAGATTTTTCCCTATCCTCAGATAACTTAAAATAGGAAACCTTTTTTAAAAAAATGTAAGTTTAGTGTTCTTCAACATTTCTAAAGAACAAATAAGTTGGATTGAGCATAATTTAATTTACCAAAAACTTTTATTTATACATGTAAAAAAGAGTTTGACTACTGTATAAAGCTAAATATTAACCTAACTTGTTGGAGGGCAAAGTTACAACATCTTATAAAAATAAGTAAATTCTACTGAACATTTAGTGAGCTGAACATTCTCTGTATTTTTTAAGGACTTTTTTTTTCAACGTAGACTATTTAAAAAAAAATCTTTATTGAATTTATTGCAATATGGTTTCTGTTTTATGTTTTGGATTTTTGGCCACAGGCATGTGGGATCTTAACTCCCTGACTAGGGATTGAACTCACACCCACTGCATTGGAAGAAGTCTTAATCACGGGACTACCAGGATGTCCATGAACATTCTCTGTTTACTTTGCTTGCAAAGTCATGGGTAATCCAAAGTCATTTCCAATGTATATCAATCATCAGTTCAGTTCAGTGACTCAGTCACGCCTGACTTTTGCAACCCCATGAATCACAGTACGCCAGGCCTCCCTGTCCATCACCAACTCCCGGAGCTTACCCAGACTCATGTCCATCGAGTTGGTGATACCATCCAGCCATCTCATTCTCTGTCATCCCCTTCTCCTCCTGCCCCCAATCCCTCCCAGCATCAGGCTCTTTTCCAATGAGTCAACTCTTCACATGTGGTGGCCAAAGTATTGGAGTTTCAGCTTTAGCATCATTCCTTCCNTTATATTCTCTGCAGCCAAAGATGGAGAAGCTCTATACAGTCAGCAAAAACAAGACTGGGAGCTGACTGTGGCTCTGATCATGAACTCCTTATTGCCAAATTCAGATTTAAATTGAAGAAAGTAGGGAAAACCACTAGACCATTCAGATATAACCCAAATCAAATCCCTTATGATTATACAGTGGAAGTGAGAAATAGATTTAAGGGACTAGATCTGATAGACAGAGTGCCTGATGAACTATGGATGGAGGTTCGTGACATTCTACAGGAGACAGGGATCAAGACCATCCCCAAGAAAAAGAAATATCAACCATACAGAACTATAAAACAAAATGAGTTCATTAGTTGCTGGGCCAGAGAAGAAATGTTTATTTATTAGGGACTCTGATGTGTAGCTAAAAATTTAAATGACAAGTACTTATATCTAAATGTGACTTCTAGTATTTCTTTTGTTATCAAGACATCCTAGGAGGAACATCTCTTATAAGCACTATGGTAATGCCATACTGGTCCCTGTGCAGTCCGGATCTTCAGTGACACTGGTTTTTTGACCTTGAATTACTTTAGATTCCACCTTAGATCCTGCCTAGCACCATGCCATCCAGGAACTGCTCCTATCCTAGGAAGATACCCATGGCTCTTACACGTCCAGTGTTTGTGAGTTTAATTTCCTGAGCCACCTCACTCATCTGCTTCTTCCCTCTATCTCACCCCCTTCTTTCAATCTCTTTCACTTCTAGCCTGGCTGCTCTTATATTAATACTATTTTGTTTTTGCTCCTTCAGCTCTCCTCTTGGGGAGACAAAATAGCATGTGATTTCCAGTCTGCCACTTACCAATTGTTGGCAACTTGTTCAACCTCTCTGAGCTTCACTTTTCTCATTAATAATAATAATGTACCTTCTTATGTGGTTATTTTAAAGGCTAAAGGAGATAGATCATAGAAAGTGCTTAGCAAAGTGCCCAGAACATAGTAAGAAATCAATAAATGTCAGCCATTGTAACTACTATCTGCTGCTGCTGCTAAGTTGCTTCAGTTGTGTCTGACTCTGTGCGACCCCATAGACGGCAGCCCACTAGNAAGGCTAAAGGAGATAGATCATAGAAAGTGCTTAGCAAAGTGCCCAGAACATAGTAAGAAATCAATAAATGTCAGCCATTGTAACTACTATCTGCTGCTGCTGCTAAGTTGCTTCAGTTGTGTCTGACTCTGTGCGACCCCATAGACGGCAGCCCACTAGGCTCCACAGTCCCTGGGATTTTCCAGGCAAGAGTACTGGAGTGGGTTGCCATTGCCTTCTCTGAACTACTATCTAGCTTTCGTGATATGGCCAAAGGCTGAGCCATTCTTCAAGTCTCTTTTGTTTGACTTGACACATTTATGGATTGCTCTGATAGAATCCTTTCCAGGGCGGCCTAGCAACTTAATCTTTCTCTTCCCATCTTCCATGCACTTTTATACCCAGTCTTATCTCTGTGGGTGAGGCCAGACACACGATTCTATACAGCAACAGGGGCAATCAGAATATGTCCTGGAAGTTCTCATCTACATGTGGAAACAAGCAGCAGAGGCAAGTCTTACAATATCCCCTCATTATCATAAATGCCAAGTTTTGTTAAATCAAGAAGCACATTTTCAGAACCTTTTATCGTAAATGTCAAACTGAAGATGATCTAATCTCGATCTTTCCAAGAATATCATCTAAGAAATTCTCAAAATGGGTGTATCAAGACACTTTGATAGGCAGCTGTAGTTTTAGCTTGTTGTTGATTCCACTTATAAAATTTAAATCTGAAAAATAACCAGTGGAATTGTATAAAAACCCAGTATGCATTCCATAATCCAATGTGCATTTGGGGAAAGCCTTATTATGACTTGGGTTGGCCCTCACAAACTTTTCTCTTTGGAAAACAGCATGGTTTTATTCAGGGTCCATTTGCTTACTTTGGGGTAGAATGAAAGCCTTTTTGGCTTCCCTGCTGGCTCAGTAGTAAAGAACCTGCCTGCCAAGCAGGAGACATGGGTTTGGTCCCTGGGCAGAGAAGACCACTTGGAGAAGGAAATGGCAATCAACTTCAGTATTCTTGCCTGGGAAATCCCATGGACAGAGGAGCTTGGTGGGCTACAATCCATGGGGTCACAAAGAGTCTGACATGACTTAGCAACTAAACAGCAGCAGCATCAGAAAGCCTCTTTACATGTTATTTCCAAAAAAAATTGCCATTGACCATCAAAGCATCCAAGCTAAATGCAGGGTTCATGTGTCAGTTTTAAAGCATGGGTGTTTAACACTATTTACAGTAGCTAAGCCATGGACTCATCCTAAATGCACACTAACAGACAAATGGATAATGAAGACGTGGTGTATGTGTATGCAATGGAATATTACTCAGCCACATAAAAGGATGAACTATTGCCATTAGCAGCAACATGAATGAACCTAGAGATTATTATAGTAAGTGAAGTAAATCAGACAAAGGCAAATATCATATGACACCACTTGTATGTGGAATCTAAAAAGCAATACAAATAAATTTATTACAAAACAGAAACAGACTCACAGATACAGAAAACGAACTTATGCTTCAGGTCAGTTCAGTTCAGTCGCTCAGTCGTGTCCGACTCTTTGCGACCCCATGGATCGCAGCACGCCAGGCCTCCCTATCCATCACCATCTCCCGGAGTTCACTCAGACTCACGTCCATCGAGTCCGTGATGCCATCCAGCCATCTCATCCTCGGTCATCCCCTTCTCCTCCTGCCCCCAATCCCTCCCAGCATCAGAGTCTCTTCCAATGAGTCAACTCTTCTCATGAGGTGGCCAAAGTACTGGAGTTTCAGCTTCAGCATTATTCCTTCCAAAGAAATCCCAGGGCTGATCTCCTCTAGAATGGACTGGTTGGATCTCCTTGCAGTCCAAGGGACTCTCAAGAGTCTTCTTCAACACCACAGCTCAAAAGCATTAATTCTTTGGCGCTCAGCTTTCTTCACAGTCCAACTCTCACATCCATACACCAAGGGGGAAAGAAGGAGGGGGAGGAATAAATTGGGAGACTGGGACTGACATATATACACATCTATATATAAAATAGATAACTTATAAGAAGCCACTGTATAGCACAGGGAACTATATTCAATATCTTATAATAACCTATAGTGGAAAAGAACGTGAAAAAGTGTTTAACTTGAATCATTTTGCCTTACGCTTGAAACTAACACAATATTATTAATCAATTATACCTTAATTTTAAGAAGTTTCACTGTACATTCTGTTACATTCCACCCAATTGAGAGGTTGTATCTATTTAATATATCCTTTTCACTTGAATCTTCAACAACAGAATATGGTGAGTTTTGAGTCAGGTGGGGGATAGGGTAAGCCAAAAGAGGTGTCTATGAGTGCAAATTTAAGAAAGCATGCACTCTCAAGTTTGTGCCAGTATGGGCACAAATACGTGATGCAAAAATCTTCATACGTTGCATCCATATATGCGTCTTTACTGCAGACCTCCTTGTCTCCCCTTCCCTGGTGGCTCAGATGGTAAAGAATCTGCCTGCAATGGGGCAGACCCAGGTTTGATCCCTGGGTTGGAAGATCCCCTGGAGAAGGGAATGGCTACCTACTTTAGTATTCTTGCCTAGAGAATTTCATGGACAGAGGAGCCTGGTGGGTTACAATCCATGGGGTTGCAAAGAGTTGGATATGACTGAGTGACAAATACTTTCCCTTTCCTTGTTTCTGGTCATGTAACTTTTTTTTCTTTCAAGGCTGTTGGACAGACAGCAGTGCCTGGGAAGTCATATATATTCCCATCTTGGGCCACTTCCTCTTCCACACAAACGGGATGACCAGGTATAGTGCTCACTGCATGACCCATTGGGAAGATTTTCCCTTTCCACTGTCTTTCAAGGCTATCGCTTCAAATATCCACGGTCCAGACTGACCCATTCATTAACCAGTCTCAGTCAAGTCTTTCACCTGGTCACGAGGGATCTCTCATAGGAGCAACCCAATGCAGTTACTAGGGGATGACGTGGGGGTCTACCTAGTCATGTAGCTGTCTCAGGCTGTCAGATCTTGCTTGGGCTCAGTCCCAGATATACCACTGTCAATGTATGTAGACTTTGCTGAGCCAGTCTGACTTTGTGACCTGGTGAATGTGACAGAATCTAGCACATTAGCAGTTCCAGAATCATGGTCACCTGATGTCTCAGGGTCAAGGGTTCCATTGCTGCCAGGACCTAGTTATTTACCCAGAGCTGTTTCTCAAAGGACATGCAATTCTCTGGTGTAGATGGCATGAATTTACTCTAGAATCTCAGAGATCTGCACTGGGACGATTTCTGGAGCTTGTCACAACTCCTCACTGTATCAAGGGAAAGCTATCAGTAACATCTCTGACAACATAAGATCTGGTGAGTCATGTGGCTAAAGTGAGCTGACTCATTGGAAAAGACCCTGATGCTGAGAAAGATTGAAGACAGGAGGAGAAGGGGACGACAGAGGANTATCAAGGGAAAGCTATCAGTAACATCTCTGACAACATAAGATCTGGTGAGTCATGTGGCTAAAGTGAGCTGACTCATTGGAAAAGACCCTGATGCTGAGAAAGATTGAAGACAGGAGGAGAAGGGGACGACAGAGGATGAGATGGCTGGATGGCATCACCAACTCATGCGCAAGCTCCGGGAGATGGTGAAGGACAGGGAAGCCTGGTGTGCTGCAGTCCGTGGGGTCACAAAGAGCTGGACATGGCTGAGTGACTGAACAACAGAAGTGGCAGTAGGCCTGGACTTGCTGCAGACCCCTTTCCTGCTCTGGGCTCTATGCAAAAGCTGGAAGCTGTTGGTGTCACCTGGAGCTGTTGGCTGGAGTAGCATTTCCAGGTGTAGAATGTAGATCAGAATCCAAAGGGGCAGAACCAGAAGCTGTGCTTCCTTCTTTTTTTTGGCAGGGGATACAAGATACAACAATTTGTCTATTTCACCGATTTTTCACTCTTCTTTTTCTGCCTATTTCATAAGAGAAAAAGTCCAGATCAATGAGTCTGCTACCAGAGGCTGGTGAGCTTCCCTAGGAACTCTTCACTGTGGCCAAATTAGGCTCTCAGCAGTGGCAGTAGCCGTATCAGCCTTGGTGGGAGGAAGTCCATAATGGTGAGCCTATGAATAGCTTCTATCCTTGTTGCCATGACTGTTTTGGACATGGATTCACCAAGAACTGGAGTGTCTGACTGATATCCAAGAATGTGTCAGTTTGTCACTGTGACTTTGATGGCCTTCCCTGCACTGAACATACACAAGGGAAACAGGCATCCTCATTTTGTACCCACTTCAAGATGTCCATTCTTATACATTTTCCAGTCCTTCTGTCACCAAGCTTCCTTTCCTGTTCTTTCCTATTCTCTGATCATCCATTCAAGGTCTGTGAATCAGTGCCTACGTTCAGCCCAACAGAGTAGATAACCAAATATACTTCTTCCATTTTTTCCCTCTAGAAGGATGCTCCTTTCCTGCTAACATACACCCAACTGGGGCAATACTGTTATAGCAGTCCACTTCTGGTTAATGTACGCATATTGTGGTGTAGAGTCATTTGTAAAGCAGATCTGAGTTTCCCCTCCTTGGTCAGGTGATCACAATGAACTCCCCGTGATGATGACATCATCATCACCAGGTGTGACTTGAAGAAGACGAGGCAATACCCTAGGACCAGGGACTGTGGGAGCCTAAGGCTCTCTGCTCATGTCACTGACCTGTGAAAATCTTCACGATCTTCCTGTCTCTTATGCCTTTCCACTTGATGATGGATTGCTCCTGAGCATCTCTAAACGTATAAAGTGCTGGACCAGGTATCATCCAGTTCATGATGGGGAGCTCGGTTTGTGTTGTTACTTTGTGTTGTCACTTGTACCAAATGTCTCTACCACAGCCAGCAACAAGCTAGGAATTATTTCTTGAAAAGAGAATTGTCGTCTGAAGAAACAAGCGTAGTTTTACCCCACAACCTAAACTCCAGGAGTCTGCACTGTGATTCTCCTCTTAGAATTGCCAAAAGCAAGCATCCCTATTTGCCACTGATACTTTGAGTGTGGCTGGATCTGTTGGGTCATAAGCCTAAAATTGCTGTGGAACCTGTTTTTTTTTTGGCTTTGTTTGGGCACAATTCAAAACTGGTTGTTCTGTAAATGGGTTTCAGTAACACACCAAAATTAGGTGCTTCTAATTGCCTCTAAAGTCCCCAAAGCTCCTGTATTTTCATGATGTTTGTCTCCTACTCCATGACATGCATGAGTGTAAGTAAGATAACTGAGCTGCTTGCTGGGGTCTACTTAGCTTGCCATCAATTAATGGAGCATCATAATCTATGCAGAATGTTAAGATGACTGAGATATCTCTGGCCTAGATTATTGCAGAAAGCAAGAAAAGTTGATGTAACCCTGAGGCAAACCCTTGCCACTTGAAAGCAAACTGCTGCTGACAGGTCTTGTAAATTGATGGAGAGAAAAAAGCATTTACCAGATTGACAGCTATATGTTAGGAGTCAGGGTCTGAGAAGATTTGCTCCAGACTCTATACCAAATTGGAAAAACAATTGCAGAAAAGCACCTAATTGATTTATGATAATCTACAGTCATTCTCCAAAATTGAACTACCTTCTGCCCAGTCCAAATAGGCGAATAACATGGAGGGTGTCACAGTAACCACTGGTGTGGCTAAACTTGAGTTTCCTCAAGGACGCAGTATTGGATTTTGTTCACTACTCTCATTAGGAGAGGATGCTCCAGTTGCTCTTCTTAGCTCTTCTTACTATAATAGCCACCACTCCATGGGTCAGGAAGCCAGTGTGGCAATTCTCTCAGTGGCCTAGCATGTCTCTTCCAATTACATATTCTGGAAATAACCATACAATAGGCCCATGAACCTACTGGGCTCACTATGGTGTAGACTTAGGCCAGAATGTCATATTTACTGACCTCCATAAATCCTTGGTGGACTGGTAGATTATAGTGGGTTTTTTGGGTCCTTGGGGATTAGCAACAATTTAGAAGACTATGTTAATTTCCTAGAGTTACTGTAATAAATTACCACAATCTTGGTGGCTTTAAAGAACAGAAACGTATTCCCTCATAGCTCTGGAAACCAGAAGTCTGAAATTAAGGGGCTGATGGGGCAACTTTCCTCTAAAAGCTCCAAATGAGGATCCTTTCTGTCCTCTTCCAACTTCTGGAGACTCCTATTGGCTTGTATGCTACATGCTAAGTTGCTTTAGTCATGTCCGACTCTTTGTGGCCCCATGGACTGCAGCCCACCAGGCTCCTCTGTCTGTGGGATTCTCCAGGAAAGAATACTGGAGTGGGGTCCCATTTCCTTCTCCAGGGGATCTTCCCCACCCACAGATTGGACCTGAGTCTCTTAAGTCTCCTGTATTGACAGGTGGGATCTTTACCAGTAGCACGACCTGGGAAGCCTTATTGGCTTGGGGCTGCATAACTCCAATATCTGCCTCCATCTTCACATGGCCTTTTCCCCCTTTCTCCTGTCTCTCATGAGGGCATTTTAATTGGATTTAAGTCTTACCCTGTAGGACTTATAATTTTATCTGCAAAGATGATATTTCCAAATAAGATCACATTCTGAGGTTCCAGGGGATCATTCATGTTCAGCTAGTGTCCAGTAATTTCATAAAAACAAGGGATTTTTGCCTTTTCTCTGTATCCAGCANAAGTCTTACCCTGTAGGACTTATAATTTTATCTGCAAAGATGATATTTCCAAATAAGATCACATTCTGAGGTTCCAGGGGATCATTCATGTTCAGCTAGTGTCCAGTAATTTCATAAAAACAAGGGATTTTTGCCTTTTCTCTGTATCCAGCAAGCCTAGTAGATGAATATAGACTCTTTGTGGAAGGTTTGTGGAAAGATCCACAATATTTCTGTTGCAGTATTGGAGTGTTCTTCTTCAAAATGACCCAATCTCCCTTTCACACAAGGGGCTGTGGGTCTATGAACTGGTTTAGATATGTGAACTGAGAGAGCATATCAGTTGATTCTGGAGGAACCAAATGCTAAATTACTGTTGCTTATATCTAAAAGCCCCCTTTAGATAAAAATCTAAAAGGAATCAATGGACATGAGTTTGGGTAAACTCCAGGAACTGTGATAGACAGTGGTGCAGTTCATGGGGTCACAGAGAGTCGGACACAACTGAGTGACTGAACTGAACTGAACCATTAGTTTGCAGAATTTTCCAGTGGTCTTTGCAATTAGCTCCTTTGGAACTTAAAGAATATAATCAGAAAAAAAAACCAAACCATAATAGCTAAAACAACAATGAAAGGCAATGAAAAACAATAGAAACAAAAGCAAGGCAACCATAGTCTACAAGGCTTTACTGTACTCTCCCACTCTGAGCTCCTAATTACTTATTCCTTTATCCTGATCAAACTATGAATTAAGGAGTATGCCAGCTGGGTACTTAATAAATAATCAGTAAAATAACAATGGAGGGGGGGGGAGCTTCCCAGGTGGCACAGTAGTAAAGAATCCGCCTGCCTACTCAGAAGATGCAAGAGGTGTGGGTGTGATCCCTGGGTGGGGAAGATCCCCTAAAGTATGGAATGGCAACCTGCTCCAGTATTCTTGCCTAGGAAATGCCATGGACAGAGGAGCCAGGCGGGTTATAGTCCATGGAGGGTCACAAAAGAGTTAGCCATGACTGAGTGTCTGAGCATGCACATAAAACATCAACTGAGGGACTGCCCTGGTAGTTCAGTGGAAAGAGTCTGCCTTGGAATGCAGGGAACACGTGTTTAATCTCTGGTCAGAGAGCTAGGATTCCACATGCCAAGGGGCAACTAAGCCTTCGGGCTGTAACTAGAGAGTCCATGAGCCATGACAGAGGAGCCCACATGCTGCAACTAAGACCCAATGCAACCAAATAAATTAATGATTTTAAAAAATCAATAGAATACATTGGCCATATGGTGTAAGTTAATGCAGATCTCCACAAGAGAATTTTTATATTACTGGTAAATACACAATTTGGTCAACCCCCTCCAAATGAGACAGTATCTCAAATGAAAAATTTAAGATAGTCTTGTCCAATAAACAAATATTAAACAAATATCTAAAGAGTATTGACTTGAAGAAGGACTAAATTTTTAGCCTTCCTGAGGTGCCACCTATTTTGGTCTGTCCTGCCTGTCTTTGTCCATCTCGTGGTCCTTAAATGGTTTTCTCCATGTCTTAGCTTTTATCAAAACTCCTTTTAGTTAATCTCTTTTCCATTTGGTGTCCTGATAAATGCTCATGGAGGATTTAAATAGCAGGTCTTAATACGTGGAATGACTAAGTTGGTTTCCAAGGGCCCCTTCTTTCTCCACAGGGAAGATGGCAAACCTTTTAGAAACGGTAAAACCTCTGCTGAGGTTAGAGATTTAAAGCCTTCTGTAAAAAGACTTCAGATGGGATTTTGGACTTGGTGGCTAATTCTTGAAGATTTTGATAATATCTGAAAAGAAACAAACTTTCTAATCTATACAATGGAATACTGTTTTATTTCATCATAAAAAGAAAGAAATCCTGCCACTTGTGACAACGTGGATGGACCTCAAGGATATTGTTGTTATTCAGTTGCTAAGTCATGTCTGCCTCTTTGTGACCCCATGGACTGCAACACATCAGCCTTCCCTGTCCCTCACCATCTCCTGGAGTTTGCTCAAACTCATGTCCATCGAGTCGGTGATGCCATCCAACCATCTCATCCTCTGTCGTCCCCTTCTCCTCCTGCCTTCAGTCTTTCCCAGCATCAGGGTCTTTTCCAATGAGTCGGCTCTTTGAATCAGGTAGCCAAGGTATTGGAACTTCAGCTTTAGCATCAATCCTTCCAATGAGTATTCAGGGTTGATTTCCGTTAGAATTGACTAGTTTGATCTCCTTGCGGTCCAAGGGATCCTGAGTCTTCTCTAGCACCACAGTTTGAAAGCATCAGTTCTTCGGTACTCAGCCTTCTCTATGGTCCGACTCACATCTATACATAATTAATAGAAAAACCATAGCTTTGACTATAGGGATTATGCTAAGGTATTATGTATTATGCTGAGTGAAATAAGTCAGATAGAGAAAGACAAATACTGTATGGTCTCACTTATATGTAGAATTTAAACAAACAAATGAGAAACCCAGCTCATAGAAAGAGATAAGATTTGCGGTTACCAGAGGTAGGAGGTGATGAGAGGGTGAATTAAATGAAGGCAGTCACAATGTACAAACTTTCAGTAATAAGACACATAAGTACTGGGGATGTAATGTACAACATGATGACTCTGGTTGACACTGCTGTGTGGCATATTTGAGAATTACTGAGAGTAGATCCTAAAAGTTCTCATCACAAGGAATAGCATATTTTTCTGGTAACTATACAAGGTGATGGACATTAGCTGAACTTTTTGTGGTAATCACTTCACTGTTTGTGTGTGTGTGTGTGTGTGAAGGCATTATGCTGCACACCTTAAATTTACACAGTGCTGTATATTAATTATATCTTAATAAACTGAGAAAATAGAAACACAAGTTTATTTTAGCTGGCCCATCTGAAAGCATAAAGGAAAAAATAATAGACGGCTTTATGCAAGAGAGGGCCTACCTATAAGTCCAAAGTATCATGCACCTTGCAGACCGTTAAGGCTGGATTTTCTGGGCCCGTTGGAAGTTACTGTGGACAGGTCAGGGATGAGAGACACAGAGGAACCTTTAGACTGAGGCCTGAATAGAGGAGAGTAATAGGAAGAACAGGGGCCCCCAAGCCACTGCTATTAATAGGTGGGCATCAGTTCAGTCCAGTCGCTCAGTCGTGTCCGACTCTTTGCGACCCCATGAATCGCAGCACGCCAGGCCTCCCTGTCCATCACCAACTCCCGGAGTTCACTCAGACTCATGTCCATCGAGTCTATGATGCCATCCAGCCATCTCATCCTCGGTCGTCCCCTTCTCCCCCTGCCCCCAATCCCTCCCAGCATCAGAGTCTTTTCCAATGAGTCAACTCTTCGCATGAGGTGGCCAAAGTATTGGAGTTTCTTAGTTGTGTAAATTCAATCTTTTGTAAACATTTCAGTTTTATCAATATTTACCTATTAGTTATTGGATAATTATGTACATAAAACATTAATATCTCAGACTACAACCAAAGGATCAAAGTTCAAACTGCTAAGTTGATGCATACACTATTGAATAAATATTATGTCTTTTTCTTTTTTAGTACTGTACTTTTTATTTTATTTTTATCTTTTTAACTGAAATGATTATTTATATGTAATTCAGTAAAAGAACATTTTACTGTCTGCAATTCTACTCTGGCCATTATATGTTTCATTTCACAAGTATTACCAAAAATGTTCCATTGTATGAAGGAGGGGAGTGTTTAAAATGATCTCTTCTTGGCATTAAATATATTAGTTGGACATCAATTGATAACGTGGAAGCTCAGTAAGGGATACATGGGGGTTTATCATACTATTTCCTCTCTGTTTCTGGTTTCCTCTGTCTTTCTTTGCCTATCTCTCTCTCTATGTGCTGTGGTCTGCTTAGTCACTCAGTCGTGTCCAACTCTTTGCAACCCCATGGACTGTAGCCCATCAGGCTCCTCCATCCATGGGGATTCTCCAGGCAAGAATACTGGAGTGGGTTGCCATGTCCTCCTCCAGGAGATCCTCCCAACCCAAGGATCGAACCAAGGTCTCCCACACTGCAGGCAGATTCTTTACTGTCTGAGCCGCCACGGAAGCCCAAGAATACTGGAGTGGGTAGCCTATCCCTTCTCCAGGGGATCTTCCTGACCCAGGGATTGANGTCCTCCTCCAGGAGATCCTCCCAACCCAAGGATCGAACCAAGGTCTCCCACACTGCAGGCAGATTCTTTACTGTCTGAGCCGCCACGGAAGCCCAAGAATACTGGAGTGGGTAGCCTATCCCTTCTCCAGGGGATCTTCCTGACCCAGGGATTGAACCTGGTTCTCCTACATTGCAGGCAGATTCTTTACCAGCTGAGCCCCCCCTCCCCTCTCTCTCTATATATATACATCTATATCTATACATGTATACAAAACATTCTATCATAAAAAGTTTAAAAAATTACAGAGACCAAATACAAAATATCACTTATCTGTATCTGGAGGGATTAGAGGGTCAGGTTTATAAAGGTTGTTAAGAATGGGAAGAAACAGTAAACAGAGACTGGACCTGAATAAATTCCTGGGCAATCGTCATTTAATACATCTGTTAAAGTACAGTGAGTATGAAGATAGCTGCATTCAAAGGTTCAGGGTTGGAGCTGACTCAGGGAAATTCATAATTGTCAATACAGCTTTTAACATGGTGAAAAAAGCTGTCAGATATTAATTATCAATGCATATCCCTTGGGATTCTGGGGACCCCTGGATGAGAGACTCTAGAATAGACGATATATTGCTATTTTCCTTTGTGTACTATACCCTAGAAGTTAATTTGGGTAAAGGGAGTAGCAATAATTGAGACTCACCAATAATACCAGGAGCTAAAGAGTTCTGATAGTAAATGATCTTCCTCTGGAGACTGATTCTATTAACATTATCTTTCATAATCACAGGAGTTATCAGATGCCAGTAAAGTAGAATTCTTCAATCTCTAAAACAAAGAAGAGCTAAAGAGCTCAGAGTGAAGCCCAGTGCAGGCAACAATGCTGATTTCCACTTCCTTGCTTCCTCTCTGTTCAGCCATGCCCTGTGTGGTAATCACCAAGAACTTGCTTTTGAAGAGCTGTTTGCTAAATTCAGGGTTTCCCACTGAGATCTATAGAAGTGCAGTTGTTTTGATGAGAAAATGAGCTATTTGTAAATAGATTTCAATTTATAGGTTTCTGCTCTTGCTTCCTTAGAACCAGCTTTTCAACGTTATCTTTTCTGACTTCACAGTAATCCATTCCTCCACATCACTCCCAGTGGAAGGCAGTTGGGTAGCACTTTAACTAGAAGTTTAAAGTGATGATGGGAGAGAAGTCAAATTATGACCGAGTCCAGCAAACTCCTGAGGATGGAATAGCAGCTGTTCCTGTTGTCGCGGTCATTGGATGGCCCTCCAATGGAGGTGCTCGCCCGTGGAGATCTGCCCTCTCCTCTTCAGGGCCCTGGCTTCCTATTGAATAGACTGTCCTTATATATACCTCTTTATCTCTTCCTTCTCTTTTTTTGTTTTTAAGACTTTTTCCTTTGGTGTGGACCATTTTTAAATTTTTCATTGAATTTGTTACAGTATTGCCTCTGTTGTTTATGTTCTGGTGTTTTGGCTGTGAGGCATATGGGATCTTAGCTTGCCGACCAGGGATCAAACCTGCACCCCCTGCCCGGGAAGGCGAAGTCTTAACCACTGAACAACCAGGGAAGTCTCCTCTCTCTTAGATTCCCCACCAGTTAGCACTCTGGTATTGAATTATAGAATTTTAGAGGCTAAAAGGGCTTTACAGCTAATTTAATCCAACCCTCTCATTTAACAGATGAAGAAACAGAAGTCCTGGGAGGTCGGGCAATTGGCCTGTGATATCTGAGCCAGAGCTGGGCCTAAAAATGAGGTTTTGATTTTTTATCTAGTTCTTTTGCACAAAACTATGCTGTTGCCATGGTTCTGAAACTAGCAAGTCAGACCGATTTGAGGTGCTTATGGATGGATGAATGCACCACATCAAACAATAGCTGTCTCCATGAAAAGAGAACCTGGCTCATAATTGAAACCTCTGAACCACAAGGGGAGAAAGAAGTAGAAGACTCTGCAGGCTGCCGCCCTGCCTGGGGATGGGCCGGCGCAGGAGATGTGGAGAGTGGGTGGACAGAGACTTGGGTGAGGCCCTGGCTCCACTGTGTCCCCCCAGAGGGATCATGTGGGAAGCCTTTTGGTTACGTGACACTGTTCTAGGCACCCTGTGGATTTTACATCACCCAAAGCTATAAATGGTTTTGCATTAAAGAAAAAAGATGAATTACAGGTCTCCCGCAGCCCACAAAAATATGCTCCACCCAAAAAGAAGCCCATAATTTGGCTGCATCCAGCTGGGTTAAACAAAATTGTAGCCAAGGTGGCCCTGTATTGTCCTGAGAGGTGGCCTAGCATTAGCGGGAATGAAAGAAATGTAAAATTACTCACAATGGGCTAGATTTTCCCCACAGGGAAAGCTCTAATAGTTACACAGCAAGACCTTGGCATCAGCCAGGTAAGGTCTACTAGCTGCATGAAAATCACTGCCAAGCTATTGTTTGTAATTTTATAGCATCTTACATTTGCAAATTGCGTAGTGATGAATTGAGGCAATTTCTCCTAACAATTCTGAGTGGGAGGTTGAGAATTTTAACCCTTCTCTTACTAAGATGCAAAGATATTGAGACAAATACATGCATCAACCATAAAAATAGCTGGACTGTTTGTTTTGGCCAAGGCCTGTGGTCTGTGACTTGGCCTGCTTTAGGGTGACCAAATGTTCCAGTTTGCCTGGGATGAAGGGGTTTCCCGGGCTGTGGGATTTTCAGTGCTAAAACTGGGACAATCTCGGCCAAACCAAGACAGTTGGTCACTCTACACACTGAACGACATTGCCTGTGTTGTTGCTAATTCCTGACCATTTCTATCTGTATTTCTTAAATGAATATGGCTCTAGTTTTGCTCATCCTAATCTGTTTCATCTTGCCGTGTTTTAGAAGGCAGAGTTTGAAACTGAATTTTTGTTGCCTTCTCATGTTAGAATCNCTGAACGACATTGCCTGTGTTGTTGCTAATTCCTGACCATTTCTATCTGTATTTCTTAAATGAATATGGCTCTAGTTTTGCTCATCCTAATCTGTTTCATCTTGCCGTGTTTTAGAAGGCAGAGTTTGAAACTGAATTTTTGTTGCCTTCTCATGTTAGAATCCCTTAAAATAGTATTTACTAGATGATTGTCCAGTGTTGCTCCACTTAGGAAATTCAGGCCTGCTGCTGACCTCAGAAATGTTTTTGGTATTATGGTGTCCAAAATGTGGCTTAAAGCAAAACACAAGTAAGAGAATATGATTTTTTTTCTAATAAGTAATCCAACTCAGACACCATTCTCTGTCTCCCTAGACCCAAATGTCACACTTTATATCTGGTCTGTTTCCTTTGACAGAACATTTAAACTTATACAATTCAGATAGCCACCAGGACAGATATAAAGAAACAATTTACCTCTGGCAAAGAAACCCTTGAGTCAAAATTGGTCCCAACTAACACCACAGACTATTTTATCACCAGCCAAGAGGATAAGAAAGATCCACGCCTGCCAACATTTTTATTCGTAGGATGTCATAAATTGGATAAAGCTTTCATTAGCTTTACAAGATTAAAAACCCAGAAAGGTCTATGTAAGGCAATATAACCACTGACAGGACCCATTGATGTAAGGCCTTGGGAGACAGGTCAGTGGCAAAGTGAGTCCCAAACACTTGCAGGTTGCAGCAGCAACGTAGATTGGCCGTTATCTGCAGAGTTCTGTTCCTGTTACATTCCATTTCTCCTTGGTGGGAGATAGTATGACCTCTTTAAAGAACGATGGGGAAGTTTGGGGGTACAAAGAGAAGAAATCAAATAGACACAGAAAGGGATTGAGGGTCAGGTCAGAGAGACAGCTATCTTAGGTGCAATTTCTAAAGAGTACTTTCAAGAATGAAGTAGAAATATGATGCCAGATAAGTTTAGCCCAAGACTCTACATGTAACTGGTAAAATATCAAAATGGCTTTACTTCAGTGAAGTCAGCCATATTCTCAAGTGTCAGCCCCCACCAGCAAGAAGTCATTTTGAAAGGCATGAAAGTCTTAGCCCACCTAGGATCCCTGTATTTCTCGATCTGCCCTATAGAAAGGCCTAATGTATTTCTCATGTCAAGTTTATGTTGCTCCAGAGAATACCTAAAGGATGATGCTGTGAAAGTGCTGCACTCAGTGCTGTGCTCACAATATGTCAGCAAATTTGGAAAACTTAGCAGTGGCCACAGGACTAGAAAAGGTCAGTTTTCATTTCAGTCTCAAAGAAAGGAAATGCCAAAGAATGCTCAAACTACCGCACAATTGCACTCATCTCACATGCTAGTAAAGTAATGCTCAAAATTCTCCAAGCCAGGCTTCAGCAATACATGAACCATGAAATTCCAGATGTTTGAGCTGGTTTTAGAAAAGGCAACGGAACCAGAGATCAAATTGCCAACATCCGTTGGATCATCGAAAAAACAAGAGAGTTCCAGAAAACATCTATTTCTGCTTTAGTGACTATGCCAAAGCCTTTGACTGTGTGGATCTCAATAAACTGTGGAATATTCTGAAAGAGATGGGAATACCAGACCACCTGACCTGCCTCTTGAGAAACCTATATGCAGGTCAGGAAGCAACAGTTAGAACTGGACATGGAACAACAGACTGGTTCCAAATAGGAAAAGGAGTATGTCAAGGCTGTATATTGTCACCCTGCTTATTTAACTTCTATGCAGAGTACATCATGAGAAACTCTGGGCTGCAAGAAGCACAAGCTGGAATCAAGATTGCTGGCAGAAATATCAATAACCTCAGATATGCAGATGACACCACCCTTACGGCAGAAAGTGAAAAAGAACTAAAGAACTTCTTGATGAAAGTGAAAGAGGGGAGTGAAAACGTTGGCTTAAAGCTCAACATTCGGAAAACGAAGATCATGGTATCTGGTCCCATCACTTCATGGGAAATAGATGGGGAAACAGTGGAAACACTGTCAGACTTTTTTTTGGGGGGTCCAAAATCACTGCAGATGGTGACTGCAGCCATGAAATTAAAAGACGCTTACTCCTTGAAAGGAAAGTTATGACCAACCTAGTTAGCATATTGAAAAGCAGAGACAGTAGTTTGTCAACAAAGGTCCATCTAGTCAAGGCTATGGTTTTTCCAGTAGTCTTGTATGGATGTCAGAGTTGGACTGTGAAGAAAGCTGAGCACCGAAGAATTGATGCTTTTGAACTATGGTGTTGGAGAAGACTCTTGAGAGTCCCCTGGGCTGCAAGGAGATCCAAACAGTCTATCCTAAACGAGATCAGTCCTAGGTGTTCATTGGAAGGACTGATGTTCAAGCAGAAACTCCAATACTTTGGCCACCTGATGCAAAGAGCTGACTCATTGGAAAAGACCCTGATGCTGGGAGGGATTGTGGGCAGGAAAAGAAGGGGACGGACAGAGGATGAGATGGTTGGATGGCATGACCGACTCAAGGGACGTGAGTTTGGGTAGGCTCTGGGAGTTGGTGATGGACAGGGAGGCCTGGCGTGCTATGGTTCATGGGGTCACAAAGGGTCGGACATGACAGAGCGACTGAACTGAACTGACAGAATACCCTGCCTCCACCTCTGGATTCTAGGTTGTGTTAGGAGAAACTAGTATTCTCCAGAGTATTCAGGTATAAATGATAGAAGGTAATATGATGGGGCTTAAAGAAGTTACTTACAAGTTATGGGAAAAAGAATCTAAAAAAGAGTGGATATGTGTATATGGAAAACTGATTCACTTTATTATACAGCTGAAACTAACACAACATTGTAAATCAACTATAGTCCAATAAAAATAATTTAAAAAATAAAATAAAATTCTAATGTGGTATAAAAAAGTTATGGCAGCCTACCCTACCTAAAGATAACCTTAAATCACCTAGGGGCATCTTTTTTCTGTCTTGTGTAGCCCTTGCAAGGTCCCTGTCCTGGTTAGCCAGGTATAGTTGTGTGCAGGCATCTGTTACCCTAGGGAGAAGGGTAAAATGGTTCTTTCTGTGATCTACCAATGCCTATCAACTTGCTACTTTACCTTAAGGACCGATAGGTCTTGGCACAGAGCCCAGGTCACCCAGTCCCCACCCTCCTGGTGAGCTTCCCTTTGGGTACCCCGTCCTCAGGTGGATTGGTTCATCCTTACCTCAGCAGGTCCAAAAGTGTTTTCTGAGGCCTGGCTTTGACAAAACACAGAAGCTTCCATTGCTCTGTGACCTTAACTATGTTCTGGTTAGTGCACAGCCCAGGCAGGAAGGCCCTCAGGATGTAGACACCCAGGCTTTGCACCGAGGGTGTGAATGTTTACCTCGGAGCCAGGAGTCCTTTGCACCATGGATCTAAGCTAGCAAGGACACCCCTGAAAAATAGATAGTCTCTGCTGGATTGTACATTACTAGCTTTTGACAGCAAATGGCCTCCTTGGGCCATTTGCCTACCTCTGAGTCAAGGGCAGCGGTTAGAATGATGGTCTACCTCGATTGGTTGACATGGGTCAGCATATTCCCCAGTGAAGCTAGCTAGGAGAGGGATGGGATGCCGAGACTGATAGCCTAACTGGGGCCTGAGTGGGTGGGGAGCTGCAAGTCTCCAAAGAAATGAAGGCATGTGTTATCAAAGCAAAAGGGGAATGGCGCTTTCTGGGTGAAAATCTATTCTTTCAGTGCTCTCTCACTGCCTATGCAAGTCTAGTGTTTTTACAAGATTCCCACTTCATGCGAAGGTGGAAAACTGACAAAGAGATGATACGCTTCCCCTTACTCTGTGCAAAAGATTAACATCATTTTGCTATAACACATTTGGAACATTATTCTATTAAACTGCTGGTAGGAACACAACTAGCTTCTCTTCAAAAATAGAGTTTAGTCAGAAAGTAATATAATGGAAACTAAATTCCTTTATACTTCTCAAAATCAGGTGATTTTAATAGAAAAGACATCTGATGAAAATGGGTAAAGAAAATGGCATAATTCCCAGTACGCATAAATGTGTTTTTTCCCCCCCTAGGCCACCAGGTGTAGTCACCACGTTATTAATTCTTATAAAACCCCAGAGTGGGAAGAGGCAAATATAGAAGGATGATATTTCTTTCTCTCTCTCAATTCATTTCAGAAATTCAAAAACTGAGACTTGGTAAAGGACAGTGATTGAGCCAAGGTGTTACTCTAGGAGTGTCCTTGATTACCTTGGATGTGTTCAGCATCTAACATTTTTTCTAATCAGGCCTGGAAGAAAAGAAACATCACTAAGGCCTTGAGTCCTGATGAAATGTATATCTTCTTGCACGTCCCCTTTAGATTCCATCAGAGCATTTTCTGAGGGTGGGCAAGGCTGCACATTCTCCATTCACTTCTGTTTGTCCAGTAGATTGAGGTAAACAGCACTCAGCAACACAGTAAAGAAGGCAAATTAGGTTTATTTTCATCCTCTTGGTGCCCAGGGCCCTCTGTGGTCTGTTGGTTTTCACCAGCAAGGGAGGAGAGAATGTGATCTTGGCTCTTTCATATCAGGTTCTTTCATAACCTAAGCATGTTAACCCTGTAAATTCAACTCTGTAGATTAAATGAAAGACTTTACCCCCTTTAAAATAAAATGTTACGTAAAGAGGAGCAGAGACAGCCCTTCCCAAACCTCCCAGAATCTCACTATGCCTATTTCTAAATGCATTGTTAAGAGAATAATATCATTTAATGGTATGTGGACTCTAAGGAAAGCAGTAATTTCTGTTTGTTTGTTTGTTTGTTTGTTTTAACTCTTTACAAGTTTGTGGTGTTGGAGAAGACTCTTAAGAGTCCCTTGGACTGCAAGGAGATCCAACCAGTCCATTCTGAAGGAGATCAGCCCTGGGATTTCTCTGGAAGGAATGATGCTAAAGCTGAAACTCCAGTACTTTGGCCACCTCATGCGAAGAGTTGACTCATTGGAAAAGACTCTGATGCTGGGAGGGATTGGGGGCAGGAGGAGAAGGGGATGACTGAGGATGAGATGGCTGGATGGCATCACGGACTCGATGGACGTGAGTCTGAGTGAACTCCGGGAGTTGGTGATGGACAGGGAGGCCTGGCATGCTGCGATTCATGGGGTTGCAGAGTCGGACACGACTGAGCGACTGAACTGAACAAGTTTTCTCTGTCCCTAGAGAAAAAAATAGCCAGGGATTAGCCATGGGGTTGCAAAAGAGTTGGACACAACTTAGCGACTAAACAACAGCAAAGCCTAGTCTAGCTCTGTTGGAAAAAGAGGTTGGATGGGGGGAAATAGCCTGGCTACCCCCCCACCAGCAATCACTCTCACTGCTGGAGCTCTTTCTGCAATCCTTCTCATAGCACTGGTCTCAGTTATACCATGCTTCTCTCTTCTTCAGACTCTAGGGATGGAGGAGTCAAAGTCACCCCAACTTGGGACTTCCCCGGTGGTCCAGTGGTTAAGACACTGCACTTCCATGGTAGGGAGCAGCCAGAAAAAAACAACAAAAACAAACTCTCACCACCCCTGGCCCCAGTACTTCCCCCTCTGGGTCAGGTTTCAACCATCTCTTATTGCATCCATTGTCTCAGCTGTTTAACCAGTTGGTCCTAGCCTCCCAGCCTTGACTCCACTGTTGAAAACAAACCTAAAGACTATTGGTCTGCAAAGCCACCCCGCTCACTGCCTTTTTTGTTGTTGTTGTTTGTTTGGCATAAAGATTAAGTCAGTCAAATAGAGAAAATAATACAATAATCTACCATATTTCTATCACTCATAATCAAGTTTTTTTCCACATTTACTTGCTCTATTCCCCTCTTTTTTGTTATTTATTTGTTCTTTTTATTTGCTGAAGTTCTTTAAAGCAACTCTAGCTATCATATTATTTCACTTCTGAATCTCTCAAAATATTGACATAAAATACAGTAACCACAATATCGTTATCACATCAACCAAAATTACCAACAGTACTTTGGTATCATGAATACCCAGTCCATAATTAAGTTTCCCTTATTGTCTCTGAAGTGTCTATTTATAGTTGGTTTATTTGAATCAGGACCCAAACAAGGTCCCCATATTCCATTTGGTTATCATTTAAGTCTCTAAAATTATTTTCCCATCCCTGAGCAGTTCTTTAAAAACTAACTTTAAGGCTTCTCTGTTGGTCCAGTGGTTAAGATTCTGTACCTCGGCTGCAGAGAGCAGGGGTTTGATCCCTGGTCAGGGAAGTTCCACAC
>SJYX01007284.1:310845-334056 GCA_006410675.1 Oreotragus oreotragus | reverse complement strand
AGAGTCCCTTGGACTGCAAGGAGATCCAACCAGTCCATTCTGAAGGAGATCAACCCTGGGATTTCTTTGGAAGGAATGATGCTAAAGCTGAAACTCCAGTACTTTGGCCACCTCATGCGAAGAGTTGACTCATTGGAAAAGACTCTGATGCTGGGAGGGATTGGGGGCAGGAGGAGAAGGGGATGACTGAGGATGAGATGGCTGGATGGCATCACGGACTCGATGGACGTGAGTCTGAGTGAACTCCGGGAGTTGGTGATGGACAGGGAGGCCTGGCATGCTGCGATTCATGGGGTTGCAGAGTCGGACACGACTGAGCGACTGAACTGAACAAGTTTTCTCTGTCCCTAGAGAAAAAAATAGCCAGGGATTAGCCATGGGGTTGCAAAAGAGTTGGACACAACTTAGCGACTAAACAACAGCAAAGCCTAGTCTAGCTCTGTTGGAAAAAGAGGTTGGATGGGGGGAAATAGCCTGGCTACCCCCCCACCAGCAATCACTCTCACTGCTGGAGCTCTTTCTGCAATCCTTCTCATAGCACTGGTCTCAGTTATACCATGCTTCTCTCTTCTTCAGACTCTAGGGATGGAGGAGTCAAAGTCACCCCAACTTGGGACTTCCCCGGTGGTCCAGTGGTTAAGACACTGCACTTCCATGGTAGGGAGCAGCCAGAAAAAAACAACAAAAACAAACTCTCACCACCCCTGGCCCCAGTACTTCCCCCTCTGGGTCAGGTTTCAACCATCTCTTATTGCATCCATTGTCTCAGCTGTTTAACCAGTTGGTCCTAGCCTCCCAGCCTTGACTCCACTGTTGAAAACAAACCTAAAGACTATTGGTCTGCAAAGCCACCCCGCTCACTGCCTTTTTTGTTGTTGTTGTTTGTTTGGCATAAAGATTAAGTCAGTCAAATAGAGAAAATAATACAATAATCTACCATATTTCTATCACTCATAATCAAGTTTTTTTCCACATTTACTTGCTCTATTCCCCTCTTTTTTGTTATTTATTTGTTCTTTTTATTTGCTGAAGTTCTTTAAAGCAACTCTAGCTATCATATTATTTCACTTCTGAATCTCTCAAAATATTGACATAAAATACAGTAACCACAATATCGTTATCACATCAACCAAAATTACCAACAGGACTTTGGTATCATGAATACCCAGTCCATAATTAAGTTTCCCTTATTGTCTCTGAAGTGTCTATTTATAGTTGGTTTATTTGAATCAGGACCCAAACAAGGTCCCCATATTCCATTTGGTTATCATTTAAGTCTCTAAAATTATTTTCCCATCCCTGAGCAGTTCTTTAAAAACTAACTTTAAGGCTTCTCTGTTGGTCCAGTGGTTAAGATTCTGTACCTCGGCTGCAGAGGGCAGGGGTTTGATCCCTGGTCAGGGAAGTTCCACACACTGTGCCATACGGCCAAAAAAAATTAAGCTTTTAAAAAGCTATCTAAATGGCACACTTTGACTGATCGGATTACAATGCTTAGAGTTTCTTTGTTGTTGTTACTGTTTTGGTTTGTTGTTTTTTCATTAATATGAGACCTAATGTCAAAAGCAGAGACATTACTTTGCCGACTAAGGTCCGCCTAGTCAAGGCTATGGTTTTTCCTGTGGTCATGTATGGATGTGAGAGTTGGACTGTGAAGAAGGCTGAGTGCCGCAAAATTGATGCTTTTGAACTGTGGTGTTGGAGAAGACTCTTGAGAGTCCCTTGGACTGCAGGGAGATCCAACCAGTCCATTCTGAAGGAGATCAGCCCTGGGATTTCTTTGGAAGGACTGATGCTAAAGCTGAAACTCCAGTACTTTGGCCACCTCATGCGAAGGGTTGACTCATTGGAAAAGACTCTGATGCTGGGAGGGATTGGGGGCAGGAGGAGAAGAGGACAACAGAGGATGAGATGGCTGGATGGCATCACGGACTCGATGGACGTGAGTCTGAGTGAACTCCGAGAGATGGTGACGAACAGGGAGGCCTGGTGTGCTGCGATTTATGGGGTCGCAAAAAGTCGGACACGACTGAGCGACTGAACTGAACTGATGGTGTGTGTGTGGTGGGGTTGGGTAAAACATTAAGGTATTGGCATCTGAGGAAAGAAATGGCACTTGATTCATCTGCAAGCCAAAAACAACAACAATAATAACAGCTAGCATGTGTTCAAGGCTAACTATATGCCAGCCATTGCTCTAAGTGCTTCACATGTAATTACCTCATTTTTAAAAGATAACTGCATTAGAAGATTTCAGGGTGCAGGTGAAACAGGAAGAAATTGCTGTCTTTTTTGGCTGAAGGAAGGTTATCTAAATGGGTCACTGAGCTTATGAGTGTTGCAGGTGAGGGACCATAGTGGATGTAAAATTCTCTGAGGACTAGCTGAATTTTCTTCTTTATTCCCAGCTATAAAGTGATGTCTTAGTGGCTCAGTGGTAAAGAATTCACCTGCAATGAAGGAGACTTGGGTTTGACCCCTGGGTTGGAAAGATCCCCTGGAGAAGAAAATGGCAACCCATTGCAGTATTCTTGCCTGGGAAATCCTATGGACAGAGGAGCCTGGCACGCTCCAGTCCAGGGGATTGCAAAAGAGTCAGACATGACTTAGCGACTAAACGACACCAAAAGGAAATGTTTTCACTGCTACATAGTATTTTCAGGAAGTCTCAAAAGGGGAATACAGTACTTTAGTCCTTTGTCCTGGACAGGGCTCTCTCCCCCATCCCCACCCTGTGTAAGTCATGTATGCATGGCCCCAGACGCCACACCTCTGGCGGTAACTCAGTGATTCATCCCGAGTGGTGGTGCCAGAAGGCTAGCTGGAATTGCTTATCCTGGGGAGACTTTCTCAATGCTCCTGTGAGTAAGTGGGATTAGCATTTATCAACTATAATAATTTTGGTTTCTTATCCCTGAAGTTGAGACCACAGGCCATATGGCAAAACTCAGCCATGTGGTATCAAACACTGGTTTCTACACTTCAGGCGCTTCGGAATCTGACCCTTTGAAGACTGAGAATCAGTGTAGCTGAAGTTGCTGATGAAGACTCCAACAGAAGCCCTGTGGGAGATGGACCTAAGCATGGTGATAGCTCTGGGCTTGAGCTGAGTCAGAGTCAGGGGTTCACAGGGGACCTGACTATGGAGACTCTGAAGGTGAGGTCAGGAGCAGGCTTAGCTTGCCGCTAGAGAAAGCTGGGGCTGAACACTAGCATCTAGTTCCATGAAACCAAAGTAGAGTGGAGGTGGTCCAAGATCAGGCTTACATCAGAATCCCAGGTTTATAATTTCAGAGCTAAGCTTGCAGAAGATGTTAAGATGAGACATAATGCCAGGGTGGCACCAGTCAGCATAGAAGAGTTCCTCTGAGTTAGATTATCCTCCGTCTGGTCTTTGTGGAAGGCTAGGGGACTTGGCATGGCAGCAGGCCTCATCTGCCTCGATGGCATTGCTCTCTGGACCTGATGTTCTCCGCCTGTACCGTGCTAGGTTGCCTCAGTTGTGTCTGACTCTTTGAGACTCTTTGAACGTAACCCACCAGGCTCTTCTGTCCATGTAGTTCTCCAGGCACAAATACTGGAGTGGGTTGCCATGCTTTCCTCCAGGAGATCTTCCCGACCCAGGGATTGAACCTGCACCTCTTATGCCTCCTGTAGTGGCAGGCAGTTCTTTACTGCTAGTGCCATCTGGGAAGCCCATTTCCCCCACAGGGATACCCTTCTGGGCAGGCAGCCTTGGACCTTTCCCAACCCACCTCCTCTTGTTATAAGTGTCCACACAGAGTTGAGCACAGCTGTGTGGCAGGCAGATAATAAAAGAATTGCTTTTCTTGGACAGTCCCTGGTCATCTTTATTAACTGAAAAATAAAATGAAATCATTGTTCAGGCAAAATAATTTGGTACAAATTTCTACCACTAATTGCAGCCTTAGTTACTCCATCCGTTTGAACCTTTGAGAAAATACATGTTTAAGATCCATAAATGTCATTATCTTATTTTCTACCTTAGGGAAACAAATCTATATAGAGCTCCACAACCAAAATAAATAGGAATTTAAATCAAATGCGCTTGCACACCTAATGACCCCCTTCAGTGGTAGAAATGTTTAATGATAGTTTAGTTTATGGAAACCCCAGCGACCAGGTTCCACACAGTCTCAGCTGGAAAGCCCAAGTCTTTTTCTTTTGGAAATTCTCAATGATATGTTTTCAAAGCAGCTGATAAAACAGTTAATTATAGTGAGGTGTTTGGCTCCTCTGTAACATACACTTTCTTCTAGTCTATGATTGGAGCTTCTTGTCATGTACCCTGAGCAGGGCTAGCTAATGCTACCATATTTTTTTTCCTTGAAGAGAAGAATCTCTTTAAATTACCGCATAGGTAGGGCTTCAGATACAAGGGCAAAGTCTAGCATAAAAGCACTCAATTGATTTTCCCCCAAAATCTGGAGAACTAGGGGCTATACTATCCTCATTTCTCCAAAGACAGGAGCAGCTTTCTGCGGTGGAAGTCTCCTGGACTGATGCCAGAGAACTTTTGACTGGTCGAGAAAAGAAATTTCCCTTTTGGATATGTGGATTGTAAAGAAATAGCAGTAGAACTGAGAACTCTAACATCTCCCCTGATGTGAAATGAGTAGAACCAATTCTTACTGCTCTTGGTGGAAACTGGTTGTCCGTCTAACTCAGAAGGGTGATGACTTGATTCAGTTCAGTACAGGCTCATATACCCAACTGTGTACTCAGCATCTTCATTTGGAGGCTGAATGGACATTGCAAACACGTCCCAAACTGAACTTTCAGTCTCTGTGCCACCCCGCCTCCCCGCCTCTCTCCACAAACCTTTCCCCAACTCAGTTTTTAGCAACTCCGCTTTCCCATGCCTCAAACCAGAAACCCCCCTTTTTTTTCCAGAAACATCTTTGATGCCTTTCATTTCCTACAACCGCTCTGTTGGGAAATCCTCTTGAACTCTCTCTTCAAAATATATTCAGATTCTACTTCTTCTCTTCACCTTTACTACTATCATCTTGATCCAAGCCAGTACTATATCTTATCTGAATTACGAAAAAAAAAAAAAAATCCTTCCATTCTTATATTTTTAAAAAGGAATCTAATTGACTTATCATGTGGTGTTAGTTTCTGCTGCACAGTGAAGTGAATCAGCTGTATGTGCACATATATACACTCCCTCTTGGACCTCCCTCCCGCCCGTTTCCATCCTACCCTTCTTGGTCATCACAGAGCACCAAGCTGAGCTCCCTGTGCTATACAGCAGGTTCCCATCAGCTATCTATTTCATACATGGTATTTATGTCAATCATAATCTCCCCACACATCCCACCCTCTCCTTCCTGCCCTGTGTCCACAAATCCTTCCGCTCTTGCCCCTCTACTTTCTGTTCTTAACAGCCGTCAGTGATACGTTCAAAGCAGAGTGTGCCGCTGCTAGTCACAATCCTGCAACGTCTCCATATTTCACTCAGTACATGGTATTTATATCAATCATAATCTCCCCACACATCCCACCCTCTCCTTCCTGCCCTGTGTCCACAAATCCTTCCGCTCTTGCCCCTCTACTTTCTGTTCTTAACAGCCGTCAGTGATACGTTCAAAGCAGAGTGTGCCGCTGCTAGTCACAATCCTGCAACGTCTCCATATTTCACTCAGAGTGAAAACCAAAGCCCGTACAGCGGCTCACAAGACCTCCCAGGATCTGCCTGTTCCCCAGCCTGCCTCCTCATGCCATTATCTCCCCAGACCTCCTCTGCTGGTTCTTCTCCCTCTGCTCACTCCACTCCTCCCATGCTGGCCTTGGACCAGCTGGCACTGCTTGGCACAAACCATCTGGACCTTGATTCGACTTCAGGGGCTCTCACATTTTAGGGAACATTGGAATCCTCTGGAGGAGGATTGCTGGGCCCACCAGAGTTTCTGATGGGACCTGAAATTTTACCTTCCCAATAAGTTCCCAGATGTTAATGCTGTTGTTCTGAGTGCAGACCACACTTTGAGGACCACTGTTCCAGCTATTCCTTCTGCCAGAAGCTCTTTCCCTGTGTATCTCCTTGACTTACTCATTCATCTATTATAAGCCTTTATTCCAATGTTACCTTCTCAGTGAAACCTGCTCTGATCACTCTATTTTTAAAATATTTATCTTGTGGCTTTGTTAGGCCTTTGTTGCTGTGCTTATGTTCTATAGTTGTGGCAGGAACATAGGTGCTCCACCGCACGTGGGATCTTCCCCGACCAGGGATCAAACCTGTGTCCCTGCAAGGGAAGGCAGATTCTTAGCCACTGGACTACCAAGGTGGTCCTTGACCACTCTATTTTATATCACCATTTACTACCTCACCCCGGTCACTCATGACCCATTACCTCACCCTGCTCTACTCTTGTTCTGTAGCACTCATCCCCTTCTAACAGTCTGTGTAATTTATTAATACAAGCTCCTCAGGTAGTCACCTTTTAATTTGTTCATGGCTGTATCCCCAGTGCTTAGAAGAGTGCCTGGCACATGATAGGGGCTCAGTGGATATTTGCTGCACAACTGAATACCTAATATTCCTGTCAATTACAAGGGTAAGAATTCTAATGTCTTCACAAGTTTCAAAAGAGACTTTTTTGGGGGGCATCTGTTTCTATTTTCATGCTACTTCCTTTATATAAAATGTCTTCTTTCTCTCAATCTCTTCACCTTAAATCTACTTCTTAGTCAGATCTATTTTCTACTTTCTAGTACGGTGGCAACTCAGCTGTTTCTAACTATTCTCATTAGTTTCCTGGGTGTTATTTTGGTGAATCCTGGTTACAAAGGCTCAGATAACAGAGACCAGGTTCTGAATAAATGGCTAAGTTATAGGATCTGATAAATGTGTTGTTGGGTGATTGAACATTATTACAAAAAATGTTTAATAAAACAATAGCTGTTATAGTCACGTGCAAATAAAATCAACAATTTACAAAGTTCTTTCATATTAAATTCTTTTGTTACAAGAAATCTTTAGGTTACATATAAAAGTATAATTTTGTTCATTTGACATCTGGGGAAAGTGAATTTAGCTTAATCTAGGTTAAAATTCAGATAACAGAAGCCACCTCATCAGGATTAAATGAAGTCACGGAAGTTTCAAAATATGTTTCCCTTCTCTAAGAGATCTTAGGAAAGCTAATTACATATGCTAATCTTACTGAGTTCCTACAGTGTGCCAAAAGCTTAATAAATCTTCAGCTCTATGTCTCTAAATCTTTAACTACATTCCTGTAATGTGTTGTTTATTATTATTTTCTGATTCAGAACAAACTCCAAAAGATTAAATATCTTGCACACAGTCACATAGCTAGCAAGTAATGGAGTCAGGATTTGAATTCGGCTCCAAAATCATGATGTTTCTATTTCTGCAGAACACAGATTTTTTTGACTCAGCGTCCAAGGCTTTTCTGTGCATGACAACTAGTAACTGTTATTCTGCCCTGTGCTAATTTTGAATTAAATTGTTAGTTTTTAAAATACACTTTATACCAGTTTCAAATAAATATTAATGCTAGTCCTCTTGGTTTAGCTACAGGGCATGAATCTTTTTTTTAGTTTTTATTTCATTTTTTTTTAAATTGTTTTTTTGGCCACATCGCGTGACATGTGGGATCTTAGTTCCCTGAGCGGGGATCGAACCTCTGCCCCCTGCATTGGTAATGTGGAGTCTTAACCACTGGGCCACCAGAGAAGTCCCCCGGGCATGAATCTTAATGGCTGCTGTCTGATGTGTGCTTTCTTTTGGCTTTTACACACCTAGAAAATTAAAGCTAAAACAGGCCTAGAAGTCATGTGTTTTACACTTTTGTTTCACAAATAGGAAAACTAAAGTCCAAAGAGGATAAATGAGTTGCTTAAAATGAAGCCTAGGGACAGAAGTAAATCCAAGATGTGTTTTGCTCCGCGTGCAGACCTTTCTTCTACAAAATGCTTTTCTGAAGGCTTTTGTGACACACTGGATGGACACTGTTCCTCTTTGTGTGTAAAGCTGGTGGGCACACTCGGGTTGTCAGGTGGCAGCTGAGGCACCCTTCACGGCCTCGCCCTTTCCTCCTGACGGCAGCCTGCTGTCACAGGCAGGGCATGATGGTGAGCAGACCCAGATCTGCATCACGTGGCAAAATTCATGTGTGGAGAAGTGATGGCTAGAAGCAGCCAAAGCGGGAACTTGTGCGGCGCCTAAAGATCCCAGCTTAGAGACCCAGGAGGCGGCAGGGTCCAGCTTAACAGTGGCTGAGAGCTGACCATGCCCGCCTGCGGTCAGAGGCCGAAGTACTGCTCTTGGTGAGTGCAGGCTGTGAGATCACAGGCACAAGTCTTCAGTCTCCAAAAGATGTTTTCACATAAAAGGGAGATCCCAAGACCCTTTCAAACATTCCCAGAAGGCTTGCTGCAGCCTTTTGCTGGGAATGAACAGGAACACCGAATCCACAGCCACAGGGCTGAGAATATTTCTGTTAAGCAAGTCACTATGCTGACTATGCTTGAGGCTCAGATTTGTAGAGACACTGAAATGGAGGCGGTGGAGGTGCCTCTTTCAGAGCAAGTCTTGGTGCTGAAAACAAAGCAAATGCCTAATGGGCCTAAAGTCCAAGATGGGAGTTTGCCCTTCTGCCTGCTCCTTAAAAAAAAAAAAAAAAAAAAAAATCCTGGAAAGGTTTCCAGCGAATTCTTTGACCTGTTCTCCAGTTGGTTCAAACTTTAACCACATTCTTGGGGTAGTTTTAAAAGCCATTTTCGTCTCCACTTCCATATAACATTGATCGTCTCAATAAAATAAGCTCTAAAACCTACTTCACTAAACTATAACATATCAATATTTCAACCTGAAGCCTTGAGGCTTGTCAGACATTCCCTCTGCACTGAATAGAAGCTCAACAAACATGTGATAAATCATTTCTTAAAAAATGACTTCCTCATTTGAACTGGGAGCTCTTTTTCAGTCCCTTGAAAGTTTCCCTCTTGTGCTCACCTATGCAAAACTCTGCTCAGTGCTGAGCTTGCAGTAGATATTTAGCATGCACTTATTGGCTAAGTGAGTGGATTATAGGAGTAGAGGAAGCAGAAATAATCTGCAGCCTTGTTCGTAAGGGGTCTCTCAGTATCCCTTTTGCTGTGTCCTCTGCCCAGCCCCTCAGGACCTCGCACTGTCACATACACACATTCACGCACACTCTCTTGCCATCTACCCTAGCCCTGGCACCACGGAGCACTTTTTCTTTATGGATTCACCCGAGGCTAGAGCCCTGCCAAACCCTTTCTTTCCAGGAACCATATGACTCTGTTCTGTTTCTGTAATGCAGCCAGAGTAGTGTGCCAACGAGCTCTGTGCGAGGTTGGGGCATATTCGTTCAAGCCACTCTATTCAGAAAATCCACCATTGGGCTGTTTGCCCATTAATTAAATTGCCTTGTGTGGATGGAAGGGTGGGGAGAGGATCTGGGCAAGGAAAGGATCTGGGCAAGCTGTCTATTCCAGGTTTAAGTGAATTTATTATAAACTTTGATGAGGGATGGCAGTTTTTTTCTTCTTTGAGACTGAAACCATTTTATGAGTAGATACTGGCTAAGAAATGGGATTATGTGATTTTCTTCTTCTATTGTATTATTCTTACTGCTGTTTATTGTTTTGATGTCTTCAATAAAAGATGATCTTCCTTCAAAATAAAGTCTGACTCTTATTTCAGAATGATTGCAGGAAAGAGCCCTGGCCAAAGAACCAGCGGACCTGCTGCTTCAGAACCACTGAAGGTTCAGACCATTGACTTTACCTTCCCAAGGCAAGGTGTCTGCCCTGCCTGCCTCGGGAGTCTCTTTGGAAGCGTCTTCTTGAACGCTCCTTTAAAACCTGTGTAATGTATCAATATTATTCTTCAGTATACTAAGGATGTGGCCCTTTGCTTCTTTTTAAGAAACTGCTGGGATTGGTAATGACCATTATTTTGTAAGAGGGACCAGAAACCAGGTCAACCTCCTGGGAATCCTGTGTAGAAGGCGGGAGGGAAGAAGGCGATGGGAAGAGAAGGAGGCCTTAGACTGCCCCCAAGTGGCAACTTGGGCATGAAGCCTGGATGGTGGTGGAAGAAGATGACCCCACTAGCGGGACCTGGAGTGAAAAAAGAAAACCAACTAAGAAGTCATGCTCATCCCTCATAAGAGCATTTAAATAGCATGAAGAAATACAAAAAGCTATCATATCTCACGCAAATTGTCTCCAGCTCACTGGCCGCCCTTTTAAGGCCTGCTACTTTATACACAGTTCGCTGCTCTGGTGAACACAATGAGGTGTTTAGATTCCATTAAGAAACCTCAGAAAAACGAAATCTTGGGCCTTTAGAGTTAGCAGGAAAGCTCTTTAAAAGCTTCTCACAAGCTGTCATTTCACATTCAGAAAACCATTAGGACCTCCCCCTTTGGAAATACATGTGATTCTTGAGCTTCTGATTTTAAACATGAATATTTTCTTACAGTGAACTTTACCGTCCAGAACAGATTTCCCATGCTAAGTAGACAATGCAATCAACTTCTGAAATGTGGCTCGGATTTATAACAGTAAAGTGACGTATCTGATGGGAGGAAAATTGGAGTCAGAAGGAGGTGGGGGAGTGGAAAAGTGGGATGAATAGGCATCCTGAATACTTAGAAATGCAGTGAGATTCATTGGGACTTTGGGCCTGGACCCTGAGAAGGTCCTTGCCAGTTGGGTGATGGAGATATCAGGGGACCAGACCGGATCACAGTGGGAAACATCTCCTTTTCCGTCCTAATGCTTTCAAGAAATGGAGACAGGCAGACACCCCAAGAAGCATCCTGAAGGAGCAGGCAAAGGCAGCTAACTCTGGGGCAAAATGTTGAACTTGACTCCCAGCTCTGTCTCTAGCTGCGTGTGCTTCGACAGTAAGATAAGGGTGTCTTCAGTAGCCTTGAGAGCAAAATTTCAGATAGTCCATATCAAATTCCACAAGTTAGCAAGACAAATACCTGCTTCTCTACCCAACAAACCCAATTTTACTAAATTTACGAGTTGAGTGGATCTTCCCAGTTCTCCTTGCAAAGGCGAAAGTAAGAATCTACAAACAGAGGTAAAGAGTGTAGGGTTCAAATGCCAGCCCTGCCACCTACTTGCTGCTGCTGCTGCTGCTAAGTCGCTTCAGTCGTGTACAACTCTGTGCGACCCCATAGACGGCAGCCCACCAGGCTCCACTGTCCCTGGGATTCTCCAGGCAAGAACACTGGAGTGGGTTGCCATTTCCTTCTCCAACGTGTGAAAGTGAAAAGTGAAAGCGAAGTCGCTCAGTCCTGTCAGACTCTTTGCAACCCCATGGACACACAGCCTACCAGGCTCCTCTGTCCATGGGATTTTCCAGACAAGAGTCCTGGACTGGGTTGCCATTTCCTCTTACAGGGAAACTTCCCAAACCAGGGGTCAAACCTGTGTCTCTTTATGTCTCTTGCATTGCAGGTGTATTCTGCTGAGCCGTCAGAGAAGCCCCTACACAGAGTAGGCACTCAATAAATGGTAGCTATACTACTACTAACAGTAGTTTTCATCCTTGATAGTTGAGACATGATACGATGACTAGTCAAGTTGAGGGAGACTGGTACATCAAAAACCTTACCAGTATAAAGGTGTAAATCAAAAAGTATTTCAAAATGTTTGACCTCCAGTGTTCTTGCCTGGAGAATCCCAGGGACGGGGGAGCCTGGTGGGCTGCCGTCTATGGGGTCACACAGAGTCGGACACGACTGAAGCGACTTAGCAGCAGCAGCAGCAGCAGCTCCCTTTTAAAAAATGGAATTAGTCACTTTTATTACTAATCACAATAGCATACATGAACAAAACAAAATTTGGATATTTTGCTAAGGCACAGAAGAACCATTGTTAATTATTTTATATGCAACAATACTTAAATATATAAGTATGTATGTGTATATTTTTAAACAAAACTGAATTCGTTCTGTATACAGTTTTATAATGTTTCATTTCATTCAAAATATGTTGTGAACATTGAAGTATTTGATGTTTAATTTCAGCACACAATGTATTGATGAATATGCAATAACTTAATCAATGCTAGACTGTTAAATATTTAGATAGATTTCAGTTTTTTTTTTTAACTACTGTAAATTATAATGCTTTTTTCTTAAGGATAAAAACTCCAGTAGAGAGAAGCATGAATATTTTAAGGCTTTTATTCATGTACTAGATTTCCCACTACAGAAATGAATATTATAAAAGTGTTTGTCAACTCGATAGGTGAAAATGAGATCTCATTCACTGTTTTGCACTCCCTGAATTTCTAGCGAATTTGAATATTTTAAATGTGTATTGGGCATGTGTATTTCTTTTTTAGTGGCTTCTCTTGTCATGTGTCCTTCGCCCACTTCTTTGAGATGTTCCACTTTTTTTTCTCTCAATTTGTAAGAGCCCTTGTCTGTGTGATATGAATCCTTTATCTACCATATATGTTGTAGAGTTGGAAGCGGGGGGGCGGGGGTGTTAAAGACTTCCTTTTCTGCTTATCCTGGTAAGTAAAGTTAAGTGGAAAAAGCAGAACTATATATATGTAGTATGGTAGTCATTTTATTTTTAAAAGCACATAAAAATGAAGAAAAATCCTTATAAAAACTCTATGAAAAAGTTAATAAATTTGTTTTTTATACTTTTCTCCATTTTCCCTTTTTTTTTTTTGCAATGAACATATTTAAATTACAATTGTTGTATGCTTTTTTTCCCCAATTAGACAGCAAATTTCGAGGGAACAGAGATACCTATACTTCACGACTGTTGACAACTGTCTGACAAATAAATACATCTGTGAATTAATACTTTTGTTTTATTTGACCATGAAAGCTTTATTCTCAGAGATATTTTCTTGTCACTTCCACTGTGGTCTTGGTTGGCTGATCTGGGAAGCAGAGGAATTAATTAGTTTGTTTAAGAGACTAATTTTAGAAGAGGGAGTCAGAAGTGCTCAGGGTATATCTGTAGGAAGCAACCTTTCAGGATTTCAATTAACATCATCAGTTAACTCTCTCTCCTTGCTCCTCAAGCTCTCTCCGAGGCTTGCTCATGACATAGAGGAACCTACTGACACCAGCAAGATATAGGAATGTGCATGTCATCATCTCATTCATATACCATTTTTAGACAAAATCTCACTAAAATAAAATCTTTCTCTACTTTTTTAACAATTAAAAAAAGTCAGTCTCTGTGGTCATTAATCATCTAATGGTGAAAAAGAATCAGGACATTAGACTTGTGGATACAAGATTCCAGCAGCTAGAGAAGAGAGAAAGCAGCAGGCAAAGAAATTGGTACTTGGGTAAGACACCGGGTNAGCACATAAAAAAGAAGAAAAATCCTTATAAAAACTCTATGAAAAAGTTAATAAATTTCTTTTTTATACTTTTCTCCATTTTCCCTTTTTTTTTTTTTGCAATGAACATATTTAAATTACAATTGTTGTGTGCTTTTTTTCCCCAATTAGACAGCAAATTTCTAGGGAACAGAGATACCTATACTTCACGACTGTTGACAACTGTCTGACAAATAAATACATCTGTGAATTAATACTTTTGTTTTATTTGACCATGAAAGCTTTATTCTCAGAGATATTTTCTTGTCACTTCCACTGTGGTCTTGGTTGGCTGATCTGGGAAGCAGAGGAATTAATTAGTTTGTTTAAGAGACTAATTTTAGAAGAGGGAGTCAGAAGTGCTCAGGGTATATCTGTAGGAAGCAACCTTTCAGGATTTCAATTAACATCATCAGTTAACTCTCTCTCCTTGCTCCTCAAGCTCTCTCTGAGGCTTGCTCATGACATAGAGGAACCTACTGACACCAGCAAGATATAGGAATGTGCATGTCATCATCTCATTCATATACCATTTTTAGACAAAATCTCACTAAAATAAAATCTTTCTCTACTTTTTTAACAATTAAAAAAAGTCAGTCTCTGTGGTCATTAATCATCTAATGGTGAAAAAGAATCAGGACATTAGACTTGTGGATACAAGATTCCAGCAGCTAGAGAAGAGAGAAAGCAGCAGGCAAAGAAATTGGTACTTGGGTAAGACACCGGGTAAGAACGCCCTCCTGGTTCTCCATTGTTGGCATTTCCTTCAGAATATAGTGAAAAAAAAAGGGGGGGTGGATTTCTGGGATTGCTTTGCATCTTGATCTGTTAGGAGTGCAGCACATGGCATCCCATCATGGTCTCAGGAGGCATTGACACTTATCGTTGGGGGCAGTCAGGGTTGGTTTCCACTGAGTTTCCTGTAAATGGGCAAAGGCAACTTTAAGTCATATAGCAAAGTAGCTGAGAAATGATATTTCATTTACTAAAGCTGGGGTCGCTGGTTGCTAGCGACATAGGTTGGTCTCAGGAGGCATTGACAGCTATCGTTGGGGGCAGTCAGGGTTGGTTTCCACTGAGTTTCCTGTAAATGGGCAAAGGCAACTTTAAGTCATATAGCAAAGTAGCTGAGAAATGATATTTCATTTACTAAAGCTGGGGTCGCTGGTTGCTAGCGACATAGGATCAATTCTCCTAACGATTTTGCCTCAAATGAAAATGAGTTAGAAGTCAAGCTCTTGGAGGATAACTTCCAAGTCAGGACAGTGAGCTATTGGGGGCTGAGTGCCCTTCGGTGCTTCAGGCAGTAAAGCAGGAAAATTTGTACGTGGCTTTGCCTGGAAGGACTCTCTCTCCCAAATGACAGACTGTGGCCCTGGTAGAAAAGTGCTCCTCCGAATTCTTATTGATCAGCTTTCAGAGCAGAGTAAGGGAGGTGGGGCCAGTCAAAACTCAGACACCTTCAGAGGCAGGTGGGGACTTGCCTAAGTGGTCCGTTCACACAGGAGTAGCCTTGTTTGAGCTAAGTCACCTCAGTTGTGTTCAACACTTTGCCACCCTGTGAGCTGTAGCCCTCCAGGCTCTTCTGTCCATGGGAGTCTCCAGGGAAGAGTACTGGAGTGGGTTTCCATGTCCTTATCCAGGGAATCTTTCCGACCCTGGGATCGAACCCACATGTTTTATGTCTCCTGCATAGGCATGTGGGTTCTTTACCACTAGCATCACCTGGGAAGTCCTTGTTTATCCACTTTCAATTCTGAAGACACCCAGTATGGTTCGATACTTCTGGTGCTTTCCTTGATATTTCTCCTCCTCCTTCTCCTATACCCTCCCCTCAACGTCTCCCTCTGTATGACTTGCTGGAACATCCTCTCTTTCCTTACGTTGTATGGGGAAAAATGTATTGTATGATCAAATAAATCACTGTGTTCAACCTGTATAATGAGTACAGTAGAAAAAGCCTTTTCTCTCTGGACAGAAGATACTTTAAAAAAATCTCACCCCATTAAGTTCCAGGTAATTTGTCTTCTAAATACTTTTCTTCCACGGACAAAATTCTAAATGACAGTAAAAAAGAGAAATGGTTCATTTATAAGACACAGTAATTGTGTAACAGTATTTTCTTAGGGTAATAATTAATGAACCCCTAATTGCTAAAGTTAAATCATATAAAATGGTAGATATTAAAATTAATTTTAAAAAAGAAGCTTTGCACATATCCCATTTTCCCCTAATAGCCACCTCTCCAAATCCCTTTAGCGCTGTAGGAAAAAACCCTGCAGTTAACAAAGCTGTTTTGTGCTTATTTTCTCATTTGGTCATCATGTACTAAAGTACCAGGGCATTTCCCCCTCATTTTCTAAAGGAAGATGTCCAGACAAGTGAGGTGATTTGTTCAAGGTCACTCTGCTCAGCTTTGCTCACTGCTAGTTCTCTGCATATTCACAGCTCTGAGCAGCCTTCTGTTGAAACAAGATGGAAAACCATGTATTACCCTTGGCACGATCGTGTGGCTAGGTTATACTTGGCTTCGCTTTGTACCAGGCACCCTTTGAAATGTGATTCTGAGCTGGGAAAAGGGTTATTTTAATACACACAAGTGAGGCTTAGTTGAATTTTTCCTAGTATGTGTCTATGACTAAGAGAACACAGTGTCTCCTTGACTGTTCATGTACTAAAGTACCAGGGCATTTCCCCCTCATTTTCTAAAGGAAGATGTCCAGACAAGTGAGGTGATTTGTTCAAGGTCACTCTGCTCAGCTTTGCTCACTGCTAGTTCTCTGCATATTCACAGCTCTGAGCAGCCTTCTGTTGAAACAAGATGGAAAACCATGTATTACCCTTGGCACGATTGTGTGGCTAGGTTATACTTGGCTTCGCTTTGTACCAGGCACCCTTTGAAATGTGATTCTGAGCTGGGAAAAGGGTTATTTTAATACACACAAGTGAGGCTTAGTTGAATTTTTCCTAGTATGTGTCTATGACTAAGAGAACACAGTGTCTCCTTGACTGACTCCTTCCACACTCGGGTAATGTTTGCTTTGCTAAAGTCATAAAGTGAGAAGTTCGTCTCCTTTCTAAATACCTTAGCAATGGATAGTAACCAGTTGGGGGAAACGAGGTAGGTTAAAAAACAATTTTTAAAAAATGATAAATAAAGGAGAACATCTCATAAATTTGGAGTTACAGGCAGCTGATGTTCCTCAGCAGAAAATATGGGAACAATAAAACATCTTCAACAGAAAATATCAGAGAAGCAAAAAACCTTCCTGTTTAGATCTTGGAGATGGAAGTGCCTTAGTTTCGTCTGGGGAACCCAGAATGACAACCCACCACCACTAAAACCTACTGGGAAATTCAGAAACACAGGATGGTACTTATCAGAAACAGTACTCTAATTCTCAGGAAATGCACCTGAAGGCTCCCTCACCTCCCCCACAACAACTGCTGATGTGATATCATTAAGACATAGTGATTTGTGTAGGTAATGTTACCAGGATTAGTTTCCTCCAAGAGACATTTCCTGGCTCCAAATAGCTTCCAAGTATTTTAAAACAGCAGAGAAGTTTGTGATCCATTATGACAAAGCCAAAACAATTGCTGACGCTGTGCTTAGTGATTGAGGGACGGTCTGGCCAGGTTACTTTCAAGTTTTCCAAAGAATAGACTCCTGCACAACAGCATTAAATAAATGAAGGTTCCAGCAAACAAGGGTGAGAATTTGGACAGGGTTCAAGTTCCTTTCGGGCTCAGGAATTCTCACCTCCATGGTGTCACTGGACACTGACGTCACAGGCTTATTTTCTATATTGAGAATTTGGGTCTCACTTTAATTTTGTGGCTTTTTTTTGAAGAAGAAAAATAATAACCTGTTATGTGGCCATTATTATGTGGAAGCTGTAAAGAAAGCCCTGGAGATGACTCATTGTCTCTTGAATGCTGCATCACATCCCTGCCCCCACACTTCTGCTCTTTGCTTAGTCCTTCTGACAGCGCCCTGACTCCCCTCCCCCACTCAGCCTGCCCTGAAGGCTAAGTGCCTGGGAGCCCCATCCTTGGCCTGAAGTCTTTCTTCCTTTCCCAGGTCAGTGCTGTCTCCCTCCTCTGAACTCTTGTGGCCTCCGCTGTCATCTACCACAATGACAACTTGACATGGCCTCTGTGGAAGGGATAATTATCTTTTATATCCCATCTCTGCAAACAGACTCTTAAGTCCCCCTAGTGCAGGCAAATCTTTCTTTCTTCCCTTTCTTCTGTCACTAAAATGAATGTCCCTGCTAGCAGGCCTCAGACCATGGAAGAAGCAGTGTAGGACTGTGCACTCGGCTTTGTCTGACTGTTTGGGACCCTATGCATTGTAGCCCACCAGGCTCCCCTGTCCACGGAATTCTCCAGGCAAGAACACTGAAGCAGGTTGCCATTTCCTCCTCCAGGGGATCTTCTGGACCCAGGGGTCAAACCCGTGTTTCCTGCATTGGTAGATGGATTCTTTATTACTGCACCACCTAGGAAGCCCAGTTTTATACATAGTAGTGTACACATGCCAATCCAAATCTCCAAACTCATCCCACACCCTGCTTCCTGCCTTGGTGTCCATCCATGGGCTTCCCTGAGCATCCCAGGTCCATCCACACGCACCTGGACTGAGCGCTGCGCAGCATCATTCCATGGATTGGTACTCAAAACACTCTCAATTGCCTCATGAATCCTTCTCTCTCGGTACTTGGACACAGGGCCTTTGGGAAGTTGAGCTGTCACTTCTCACCATTCCCTGGCTTAAAGTCTCTGTTGCACTGTGGATTCGTGTGGTTCCAGCCTCTCAGAGCAAGGGTGCGGAGGAGAACCACAGTGTTTATTTTATAACTCTGTCTGAACGTGTGCTCTCTCACTTCCGAGGCTGTTATGCCAACCAGTGGCAAGGACATAATTAAGAATTATGAGGATCCAAGAGGGCTGAGTGTTCTGGCTTAACGGAGTGCCAAGCTCAGCTCTAAGAAGGCCAAAGAAACAAGAGGAAGAAAACACAGCACCAGGAGGGCCCTGCCTTCTCTCCCGCAGCCGCTGGAGAACTCCTCTGAGGGACTCAGTGTGGGAGTCAGACATCCTGTTGTTCCCTTTTCTGTGGGACTTGGGTCACCTGCTTCAAGAAGGAAGTGGAGCAAATGGATCCAAGTTCCTAGTATGAAATGAAGCTCTTTCCATAGAAGAGCTGACAAAGCAGAGAAAAGAGGGAGGGGGAGGGACAGACAGCCAAAAGCTATCCAGACGAGCAAGTGAGGAGAAGCAAGTCAGCGGAAAGGGGATCAGAGCCGATATGAAAGTTATCTCGGGAGAGGGAGGACTTTGAGGGAGAGCTCTTGGGGAAAGGACTCAATTGCACGGAAGAAAATGTTAGGGAAATTTT
Source organism: Oreotragus oreotragus (assembly GCA_006410675.1). NCBI lineage: Eukaryota > Metazoa > Chordata > Mammalia > Artiodactyla > Bovidae > Oreotragus > Oreotragus oreotragus. The sequence goes on along the minus strand of SJYX01007284.1, from coordinate 315,259 downwards.
CACCTGACTGTACAGAAAGCTTTGCTGAGTTAAGGGGTGAGTAATAGATCTGAATTCTGATGACCTAAGGAGTACGTGAAGAAGGAGGTTATGCTGAAAGGCAGCCAAGGTCACAGCGACGAGCCTGAGCTTAGAGGAGATGGAACTGGGTTCACATTTCAGCTGTGTGTCTTTAGCCAAGCTACTATCTTTGAAACTCAGTTTCCTTATCTGTAAAAGACGTGTGTGTCCCACAGTGTTGTTGAGAGGATTACATGAGATAATGTGAGCAGCGGGTGAAGTCCCTTCATTTCAGTTCAGTTCAGTCGCTCAGTCGTNCTGGTGGGTTACAGTCCTTGGGGTCCCAAAGAGTCAGACACGACTGAGCAAGCATGCACAGAACACGTGATGAATAACATCCCCTCCCAAGAAAGTATGATCTGTGTAAGATGACTATGACATGAGAGTTATTTCACTGTTTAGAAGCTAGAAAAGGACAGGCTCTCCTAACAATCTAGTGGCTAAGACTTTGCCTTCCAATGCGCCGAGTGCTGGTTCGATCCCTGGTCAAGGAGATAAGAGCCCACATGCCTCATGGCCCAAAAACCAAAACACATGGTAACAAATTCAATAAAGACTTAAAAAAAACTGTTTGTCATCTTAGAAAAAACCAGTAAAGGACAAACTACATATTTAGCATAAAGTATCACAAAAAACTTCATTTTTGTCTTCGTGGTATTTAAGTGAAAATATGGCTTTTTGAATTGTTTTAAAAACATGTCACATAAAAAGGAGTTTTGGGAACTTTCTAGTGCCGTGTTGTGCTAATCATGAACATAGGTTCAACGCCTTTGATGCATCCCTGTAACCACATACATTAGAATCAGGAATGGTAATTCACATGTGGTCAATTGTAGTAAATTTTTGCTAACTGTTCATCTTCTCTGTGAAGCACTCTGCTTATATTGATCAAGCCTTAGTGAGCTCTGGCTCTTCAGCTAAGTTTCACTTATGTTCTATGTCTGCTGATGCTGCTAAGTCGCTTCAGTCGTGTCCGACTCTGTGCGACGTCATAGACGTCAGCCCACCAGGCTCCCCCGCCCTTGGGGTTCTCCAGGCAAGAACCCTGGAGTGGGTTGCCATTTCCTTCTCCAATGCATGAATGTGAAAAGTGAAAGTAAAGTCGTTCAGTCGTGTCTGACTCTTAGCGACCCTATGGATGGCAGCCTACCAGGCTCCTCCATCCATGGGATTTTCCAGGCAAGAGTACTGGAGTGGGGTGCCATTGCCTTCTCCAGTGTTCTATGTCTATAACCATGTAATTTGAATGTGTGTATGTATTTAAAAGCCTTTTTGAAAAAACTGGGGAAATTTAAATACAGAAGACTGCATACTAGATGGTATTTGTCTGCATGATAATGGCATTATAGTTTTATACTAGAATTTATTTTTCAAAGATAAATACTACAGATACTTTAGGTCTTAAAGTATTATGATGTCTGTAACTTATTTTCAAGTGGTTCATGAAAAAAAATTCAAGGTAAATAAAGCAAATATGGCAAAATATTAACAGTTATTGAATCTTTCCCTGATGGTTCAGGTGAAGAGTCCGCTTGCAATTCAGGAGACCTGGGTTTGATTCCTGGGTCAGGAAGATACCTTGGAGAATGGAATGGCTACCCACTCCAGTATTCTTGCCTGGAGAATTCCATGGACAGAGAAGCCTGATAAGCTACAGTCCATAGGGCCACAAAGAGTTGGATCTGACTGAGCAACTAACACTTCTCAAATTCTAGAGCGGAGTTATTCGTACTCTCTCAACTTTTCTGTACATTTTAAAATGTTAATACCAAACAATTGATTTTTAAAAACTTTTCATGAAAAAAAAATCAGAAGCAGGAACATCAGTATTCAGACCAATTAAAACAGTCAGTGATGTGTATGTATATGCACGAGTGAGTGATGTTTCTATGTACCCATATACCCAGAGAATAAGAAATGGTAATTAGCATACGGTCCGTTGGTGAGCTTCGTAGTGCTGTGATTTCAGAGCAATGCGTGATGCACTCTAACAAAGAAATGCTACTATTTTCTTGACACATTTAGGGGCTCATGGAGGAGAGGTTTAATTCTACAGCCAAATAATGGCCTAACATACATGATCATTTGATATTTCAAGAGATAAAAGTTAAAAATTGTAATCAGACCTTGAACCTATTTGCAGGGTAGGAATAGAGACACAGACACTTGTGGACACAGCATGGGAAGGCAAGGCTGGGATGAATTGAGAGAGTAGCACTGGAACATATACATTACTGTATGCAAAACAGATAGCCATGGGAAGCTGCTGTGTAACACAGGGAGCTCAACCCAGAACCCCGTGACAACCTAGAGAGGTGGGATAGAATGAGGGGTGGGAGGGAGGTTTAAGAGGGAGGGGATATATGAATACTTACATCTGATTCATTTTATTGTATGGCAGAAACCAACACAACATTGTAAAGCAATTATCCTCCAATTAAAAGCACATTTAAAATAAATAAATAAATAAAAAGTAAATTTAAAAATTATAATCAGACTAAATATTTTTAGAAAAAGTACGAATTTTTAGAAAAGCTTTGAAACTACTTGAATGTTGTCCTCTATTTTTAAGGTAATATAAATGAAACTGTTTACATGTGATTGCGTCTTCCTGACTAGATTTTCTTGGTGACAAAAACCATTCCTGGTTTCTGATGACTAATGTCTGATCAACAATTCCAAGCATAAATGTCACAAAATTCATCAACATCATCATGGTTTCTTTCAGGATAATGTTCAGCGGTGACTATTGATATCAACAAAGGAGGGATATTTTGATGAACACAAAGAACATTTGGCATATAAGAAATTCCAATTTTTGTACATTTTTGTACATTCCAATTTTGTACATGCCAAGTCTTTTAAACTTTAATAAACAAGTCATGATATACCTGCTAAACATTTTATCTTTGGCTGTGTATTTTAAGATGTCAATTTTAAACTTAAAGTTCCCCAAAATATTTGGGAGAAGAGGATGTGGCCCAAGGATTTGGGGGTGTGAATGTTAATTTACAAATGGTCAATAAAAGAAAATCCAAACAAAAGCAAAAACAACCAAAAAGAATCAAAAGAAGGTAATGACTAAATTCAGAGCTAAGTTATCTCTCTCTAAACTGTATGACTTCTGTTTCTTACTGTGACAGTCAGAATAGTAAGTGGATTTGTCAGAATATTTTTTTTAACCAAGCACATCTTAACATAACCTGTGTTCTTCTTCACTTTTAATTCTTGGGTTCTGAGTCTAAAGAAGAAACAGAATTAGGGCTTTACTGCTGTTTAAAATAAAGATATAATTACATAAACGGTCGTTCCATTCACTGTGCCATAGGACATGTAAGGTCTGTCTTTTCTAAGCACGAAAACCAAAGGACAAAGATAATCCTGCAAGGCCCCGCACAGGAGGAAAACAAACCTGGCTCTTTGTCGCCATCATGTGGTCAATATGCATGTTATGTTTCCACTCCGCAGATACACTGCAAAAGGATGTTTTCTTGGATCACTCAGGACTTAAATTCATAGAACTCATTTTTTTTTTTTACAAAAAAATTATATTTAATGAAGGAACAATGTTTTAGTTATGTTTTCATTTTCTGGATCCTTTATTCTTCAAACCAGTAACTGTATTCACAAAAAAGTTTATAGAGATGGATAAAAAATTATCCAGTTTCTTAGTTTCAAGTTCAGAAATACTTTCCTTAAAGATTTTTTTAAGTCTTTATTGAATTTGTTACAATATTGCTTCTGTTTTTTTAAAATGTTTTTGGCTTGTTGGTTTTTGGCCCTGAGGCACGTGGGATCATAGCTCCCTGACCAGGGCTGGAACCCACACCCTCTGCATTGGAAGGTGAAGTCCCAACCACTAGACCACCAGGAAAGTCTCCTTTACTTCTGATGCACCTGCAGATAATTCACGTTAGTTTCTGACAATTGAATAATAGCTCCCTTTCCATTTAGTGAATTGTGAACACAGTGCGTTCTTTTAGTAGATGTAAAAGGCTCAGCCTATTTATAGAGACCTGAGTGTTAGATGCACTCATCACCCATGTAATGTAAGACCTAATACAAATCACTTAATGTTTAAAGAGCCTCTTCTAGAAAAATAATGGGGCTCTATTGAGGGCTTCCATGGGGAGAGTATCCAGCTAAAAAAATCCTATTCTTTCACTTTAGTTTGTGCCACGAGATTTAACATGATTTTACTGTCTTATTTGATTTTCTAATTGTTTCATAAGTCGTAATCTTGTTTCTCCAACTAAAATGTAAGTTACTTGATGGCAAGGATGATATCAGACCCTTCAGCCTGTATACTTTTTACTTTATCATATTATCTGAAAGATTAATGTCAGCACTTATT